>DWGR01001722.1:0-15266 GCA_018247715.1 Heliconius burneyi | reverse complement strand
AACTGTAACTGTATTTATCTAACGAAACTGTAATTTTTTCATGTACTATCCCTACAGGGTAAGCCTTAAAGACAATTCAACACTATTAAGACACTCTATTCCACACATTTCGCTTTTGATTCGCGATGTCCCGATTTGAGTCACAATGTGTTGCCACGCTACGCTTTTTTTTGTTACCAGACAGAGAAAAAAATATCACTCTTCCGGGTGTAAAATGAACCCACAACCATCGTTACAACCAGTTACTACGCCATGGCGTCACGTACCGTCACGCCGTGGAGTTAGTATATATATATATATATATATATACCGCTCTTCGGTTTTCGTCGAATTCTGGAGAATACAATTTGCCGCGCTATGCGACAACATCAACGACAGAGCGAAGAAAATGCCATTTCTTCTAGATGGATTCGAACCCACAACCAGTCTTGCTTATTAATAAATTTTAGTACTTATATAATATAACAGCTGGTTAAGACTCCATAGTAAGCAAACCAAGTGTTAACAGCGCAATCTTTACAACGTCACATTTACAACGCGGAGTGACGATCTCTCCCTCATTAAATATTCAACAAAAGTTTTCTTTATTATTTGAAGATATAAACATTTAGGTGCTTATGTTTATAACGCGGCAGCTTTATGTGTATTTAACTGGTGTTTCTTTTTTTTGATTCACGCTGTATCCCGCACATATGAGGACAGGAAGAGGGAACCTGGGAACCTAAGTATACTCTGTTATCATTAAGACATTACCCTTTCCCATATTTCACCGAATTTTTAAGGCATTGTGTTTTGAGTGGCCGAACTCAATGCCGCGCTTGACCTCGTTACCAGAGCTAGGAAATGTATATATTTTAAATTTCAATACCTCCACTGGGATCGAATTCACAACCTGTTACATTAACAGCCGCACGCTTCGATCTCTGCGTCACGACGAAATTATGATATATATATAAATTTAATTAAAATCAATTCTACATAATTTATTGCATTCTAAATCATTAGATTATCTCGTCATACATTATTATCTCATATAATTAGCTTTATTAGATTCGATAATTCCATCGGAATGCTATAAAGCTTAATGTATATATTATGTTTCTTAATGATATTTTTAATAATGTAAACTCTAACTCTAACTAAATTGCAGAGTATACATACATAAAATTTTCTACTATTTCAAAATATATCAAAATTCAAATCAAACTGTCTTTAATAAAATGAAAACCATATCAGGTTGTAATGGATGCTGCAGCTAGAAAACTTTTGACTGTAAAAGAAACGGTTGTGGATTCGATTACTACTTGCGTATAAGGAATTATATTTATTTTCTTTACTCTGCCAAGACAAAATGTAGCATTTAGTTCCGCCAATCAACGCTCAATGTCTCGAAAAATTAAGAGGGAAATGGGGAACGGAGTGCCTTAAGACAAGGTTAAGCCTTCTTACGCTACTTCATAGGGAATACAGCGAATATAAAAAAATCTACCTTCGCATTTATATTCAGATGACGTGCCGTTGCTGCATGACGCATTTTATTTGAAACTTATTATCCATAGTACATTATATAACAATATCTTTGAGGGCAGTGGTGGCGCTGGCGCAACTTGCGACTTCGTAAACAAGACTGGTTGTGGGTTCCATTCCTATTCGAGGAAATGTAAATATTAAAAAAATCATTGCTCCGAGGGTGAAATTAACCAACAGCCGTCGTGTTTACAGTCCCACACTTGTATACGGTGACCTCATGTAATTAATATCATTAATCCAAATCCAATTTTATGAACAATTTGGGAAATATTGGGCTGACTGACACGCCCATCTCTCTTTTTACCCAATTTAAGGCAGAACGAGGTAGAAAATAACATATAAATGACTGCAAAACATATACGAGTACAACACAATCCTTTACAAACATTTAGCTTTACACATAATTAATCTAACTATTATACCTTTTGAATTCAACAAAAACATATTCATTTTATATGAAAATTAATTTCAAAATATAACTGAACATTTTCGTTTTAATGAAAATAATTTCAAAATATAACTTTAGCTAGATTACTTTACCTGAAACATCAGAATCAGAACAATATAAGCTAGAGCAACGTTCAAAAGTTGCTCTTATGAAGGATCGTGATATAGACACCTGTGTAGGGTAGTTCAAAGTGAAATTTGCTGTACGAAAGTTTTGTATGTTGTTTTTGAAATACACGTTCATACAATTGAATTGATGCTTAAAATTTATTTAAATTTTAGGAAATTTGGGGCTGTCATGGCACAGTGGGTAATCGTGGAAATCAACGTTTTTTTTATATATATCTACGATAGAAGAGGACGTCATGGCTCAGTGGCACATGGCGACTAAACTTAAGCGGAAAGTGGGAAACGGAGTATCTTAACACTGACTACTCTGCTATACGAGTATATGGTATACAGCGTGAAGCTGAAAAAAAACTTACGATGGTAAATCATTCAATTCTATTCTATAAAACATTTTAAAATACTGTAATCAAAATATAATGTTAATAAAATGTCAATTCTTTATTTATTTTTCCAAATCAATTTCATTCTCTCTTCAAAGTAATCTCCGAGTAGGTAGTATAGTATGTTACGAGATATTTTTATATTCATGTTGTATCCCGCATACCAATAGCAGGATAATTAAACATAGTGCGTAGCGTGGCGGAACTAAACGCAGCGTATCTCAAAAAATATGTATATTTCCCAGATCTTTTGAAACATATTACAATGTTGGTGTACCCCATTTATTCCAATAGCTTTAAATTGTTGAAAAAAAGAGGAATACCCTAAATAGATAGATAGATATTCACCACCTATTCACGATTCTTATAAGAAAATAACATACTTGAACACACTTATGTTATGCCTTTGTTCCCATTAATGTGATCGTATCTGCGAATGGCGAAGAAACTTGTTATTGACCGACGATAAACCTCGACGGAGCTATTATATCAGCGATTGTGAAAACCTATGTTGATATTAAAGAAAATATTAATATGTTCCTCTGATTCTTATGTATTTTGACGTTTTGGGATATAACGGAGAGAAAAGGCACTCTAGATGCCATAGTGGTGCAGAGTGATTCTCATTTTCTTCCATTCAGGTAAGAAGAGCCCTTATGGAAACGATTTTCTCTATTACCTGTGTCTACCAATCACCCTGTATATAGCATTAATTCATATATACATACATATTCTCATAAAAGGTCCTTTGATTACGAATGAAGTATGTATGTAAGTCATCCCATTTCATTGTTATGTTAGCCGCAAGGTAAATTATAGTTCCTTGTGAGATTGAAACTCAATTATGTCTAGTTCGGAATATGATAGGACCAAATTGAATATACGAGACCTCTGTTACATGAAATTTTGACATAAATAAGGAGTTATTATAGAAATCATTATTATATTTAACTATTAGCTATGATATTAAAAGAAAACATAAATACTTTAAAACTGTACCTATAAGAGAAAATAATATTTTAAGTACCCCAAAAAAAAATTTTGAAAAGTGATACATGAAATTATTGCAACAATTATGGGTCTATTTACTATTTAAACTCTTTTTTGTCTTGCTGAACGGGAATTAAAAATAATTATTTGCCCCAACTGGACATGGAACCCATAGCCATAGCGTTTACACTCAAGATGACCAACCACTCTCAAACACATACAAAACATACCTATATTTATTCAAGAATTTTTTGCGGCGTTGAGCTCTGCCACTCAAGACCTAATACCTTCAGATTTCAACGAAAAGAGAGGAAGAGAAGTGTCTAAATGGAATCAGAGTGCCTTAACCCTGGGTTCCCAGGTTCCCCCTGCCTAGTCTTGTTTATGCGGGATAAATCCTGAAAATAAAAATCTATCTAAATAATACAATTTTGCTACTTATGTACAGCTACACAGTATTAAAAACAAAGAGTTTCCTAATAACGGCCTCAGTTTTCGACGTGACCCACCCTTAAACGTGTATAATTCAAAATTAACCTACATATTAAATATCTGTTTTCACTCAAGAGCCAGATTTCAATAAGGTTTCTCATAATAGCCCCCTCACTCGAAAAATAAAAGGTTTTCAGATGTCAGTCCTCTAGTAATACGTACCTTATTCTCAAATCGCACGGTTTGTTATACATTCGCTCACCCCAAAGTGCTTGAAGCGTAAGATGCGAAAGCAATAAATTTTATCACATCGCCCATATTTTAATGTTGAGGAAATTAAACGGGATGACGCTATGTGTGTAAATGACCTTATAATATTAACTTTGGTGTTTCTTTAGTGTAAATCGCCTGTAGTGTGGTTTGGTGTCGAACGTTAAATATATATGTAAAAATATGAGATTAAACTTTAAAACAGTTCGATTAAAAAAAATATTAGTTGTATTTAGTAACACGATGTTTTCTGCACTAAGCAGGGTAGGCAAAGGGATGCTGGTAACCTGGTAATAAGTCACTCAGTTCCTTTTAAGACATTTCGTTTCCCATTTTCCAGTGAATCCTGATAGTGGCGTGTTGAGTTGCGGAACTCAACGCCACGCTTTGGTTCGTTACTGGAGCGAACCTAGAGTTAGTGTTTTGCGTCATTAAGCGACCGAGGAAATAAAAATATAAAATAGTTATTTCCCCGAGTGGGAATCAAACCCACAACCGTCGCGTCTGTAGTGGCAGTGGCTTGTACCCCTGCGCCACATCGGCCTCGCGAGTAATGATGGAGATACTCGTATACGAGTATAATTCAAATATACAATCAATAAAAATACGCGAATACTGAAGTACTGTTTAAAGATCATCAATAAGCATTTTATTATTAGAGCAATGTCATTTTTTTCAAATTTGCATTTGTTACAGAATTGTAATAGTAATTAAAAAATAATTATAAATAAGTATTATTCGTTATTTCTTTTTTACCGCACAACCTCTTTCGTGTGCTCCAACAACGTGACATCGGCGATGTGTGATAAGTGCTCCATAAATTAAAAACTGAACTGACCTAAACTGAAATTTAATTATCCTAAAAACCATATATTTTTAAATTTCATTAGTTATTCTATATGCGATTCAACTGTAATATTCCATTTCAATTTATTACACTGCGGTCATTTAAGTTGATATAACTTGACGTTGAGTTCTACGAATTGTAACGCTGTAGAAGATACAAATAAAAAGAAGACTTAATATTTCTTCAAACATGAAGCTCCGCTTTTTTGGAAGGTTAAAAAGGTAGCATTACTGTACCTATAGATAGCTTTCGACAATTTCGGTTCCAATACTTCTCGAAGTCTTGATACTCAATTTGGCATAGAAGCATTTAAAGGGTTTCAAAGTATTTACCTATTGTATTGCATTTTACTAGAGTTGATACGTATATGAAAAAAAAAATCTTTGTACCCACTTTTACTTCTGGACGGATCTCGTGTTATGTGACGGAACTCAACGTCCAACAAACCCACAACTCGTCGCGACACGACTAGCCTTTATGATATTCATACAAAATATACCTAACGACATGACGATGATGATGCCATTTAAAGATCTGGAGAAAATATCTTATAATCTTCTTACAATTATTTATTTCAATTAAAATATATCAACTCGATACTATAGTATACTAAAGAAATTTGTGTATAAACAGCGCCAAGCAATATTCAAACATACAAACACTTCATAACTTACTATGTATTCTTAAAAGCCTAAATTAATACGCAAATTTATGCCAATTTTAATAAATCTACATACTCTTTTTTTGAAATCAGTAAACAAAAAAGAAAATTGAATAACAGAACAATTACAGTTAAAGTTGTCATCTGGTAACATAAACTTTTAACGTTCATTACAAAAATATATTACAACGTCGTGTTTCATTGCTCAAACATTCATGAAAAAACCGTTTTACAATACGAACTTATTCACTTCGGATATGTTATTATTTTATGTTTGTAATTTTTGTATCGTATTTTGAAATTAAAATTGATTTTATTATCGGGTTCACGCATTATCCTGCATGTCCCGCTAACCCATGGGCTAGGTAGGGCAAACTTAGTGTTTGGAAACTCTGTTCTCCGTTTTCCACCAGAATTCGAGAATATAATTTATTGTCCTGAATGAGAATTAAGACCAATAATTATTACATTGAAAGTCAGTTATCTTTTCAAAATTCCTGGCTGTTGGGTTTTGCGTTTGTTAACGCTCATCTTTGAAACTAAATCGATTTAATGACAGTTTTCACTATTGTATTTTGGTAAGCTTCCCTTAACATAAGGGTATTTTGTTTTAATATAATAAGCTTATTTAAAAAGTCAAGCCATTTTAAAGAGTAGCAGAACTCAACGCCGCGCTATGCCTCGATACCAGAGCGAAGAATGAAAATATAAACTTAAATAAATATTTCACTTCCTCGAGTGTGGATTGAACCCACAACCGTCACGTTATAGTGACACCCTTGTGCCACTGCGCCACGACGGTCTCAATATAGATATACTCGGAAATGTTTTTAAAATAATAATATTTAAAAAAAAAGTTATACAGATTAAATAGTAAAATATAGTTCGAGCAGGCGAAGACGTACGCGGGTCGCTAGAAACTAATATATCTTGTGTGAAGATGCAGCAAGTTTAGAATGCAGTTGACTTGGCAACTCAACGATAAATAGCCAGTACAGTGCAACAGTGTGTGAATCTAACAGCTCTGTGAAGTTCTGGCTTTGTTGGGAACTGTTACATTGTATATTGTACTATATTGTGGGCTTAATTATCATGTATACAATGCGGCGTTTAGTTACGCCAGTCGACCAGTGTACAAAGTCTCAAAGTTTATCGGAGAGTGGAGTGGATCCACACGTATATCATTGTAAATAGTTTTTATTTGTTTGTCTCTCTTTATGCAAAAATACTGTTTGTTTTGCTTACAGGTTCGACATTAAATTTGACATTTACTTATAGGTTAAATTATTTTGACATTTTAGTTTTAGTTTTAGTTAAACTTACTCTCAGAAGAGAGTAAGTTTAACAAGTAAGGTAGTAAGAAACTTGCTCAGGCAGGTTCCTGTATTTTTTTATAATTTTTAATATAATTTTATTTATCTAAATGCTATACATAACTTAGAAAAACATACCAACACGAATTGAAAATCTCCTTTTTATAATTTATCTTTTTATCAAATCCTCCTATCCTTCCTCATCCGAACTCATGTAAAGAACATATAAAAAATAATTAATAGTTACTCCATTTCCTCATTCTGGCGCTGGTAAAAAGAAAAACACAGGCAGAGGGTTATCTAGTATTGGTTATCTTCATTCTCCTGTTTAAGTCTATTGTTTGAGATATTTCGTGAGGGCACAATTTCAGACTATCCTTTGCTAGAACATGGAATCGTGTTATTTTAAATATATCTCCGAGTGGGGATTGAGCCCACAACAGTTAGATACTGCTGCCACTGCGCCACGACGGCTTTATTATTTAAGTACATTATATTAGTATGTAAAATCATGGGAATAACATGTGGCGGGATCACACGCCACTCGCGTGATACAAATTCGTTTGATGTATTCATTTTTGTCCTTACGACATTTTGGATAATATTTTTGTTTAATTTTCAATGGTTATATGGATAAAGCTCTATAATATTTTTTCAGGCGTTCTAAATGTGATAAAAAGAGATTAAAAATTATTAAGAAAGACTCGTATATCGTACTGAACTTGATAATCTTAAATTTGCGGACTATTATGCATTTTTTCGTATGAAACAAACTACAAATTGAAAACACGAATTGAAAATCTCCTTTTTATAATTTATCTTTTTATCAAATCCTCCTATCCTTCCTCATCCGAACTCATGTAAAGAACATATAAAAAATAATTAATAGTTACTCCATTTCCTCATTCTGGCGCTGGTAAAAAGAAAAACACAGGCAGAGGGTTATCTAGTATTGGTTATCTTCATTCTCCTGTTTAAGTCTATTGTTTGAGATATTTCGTGAGGGCACAATTTCAGACTATCCTTTGCTAGAACATGGAATCGTGTTATTTTAAATATATCTCCGAGTGGGGATTGAGCCCACAACAGTTAGATACTGCTGCCACTGCGCCACGACGGCTTTATTATTTAAGTACATTATATTAGTATGTAAAATCATGGGAATAACATGTGGCGGGATCACACGCCACTCGCGTGATACAAATTCGTTTGATGTATTCATTTTTGTCCTTACGACATTTTGGATAATATTTTTGTTTAATTTTCAATGGTTATATGGATAAAGCTCTATAATATTTTTTCAGGCGTTCTAAATGTGATAAAAAGAGATTAAAAATTATTAAGAAAGACTCGTATATCGTACTGAACTTGATAATCTTAAATTTGCGGACTATTATGCATTTTTTCGTATGAAACAAACTACAAATATAAGTTTGCAATGATTTATTTCTATGAAAAACATATATATATATATATATATATATATATATATATATATATATATATATATATATATATATATCTTTTTATTTAGGGACTTTTTAAGTAAATAAAGTACAAAAAATGTCGGAGTCCCATCGTTTCCGTAGAACGAACTGAACATACATAATAATAACACATATTTGCTAAAGTAAATTATACATTATATAACCTTAAATTAACCTCAATTCCACAACTGGAGGTCCCCGGGAGTACTTCCCTATAAGTTATGATTACGAGGTGAATTTCATTCATATGTAGAAAAATCGAAACATTAATGATTGTAACTTTTCATAGCGTTGACTTAGAAGAGTGACTTTATCTGTGCTCCAAGGGACCATAGATCTGAAAATTTGATATTAATTTCAACTCGATACCTCCTCGCAATCTCGAGAGAAATGGTCTTAACAGACGGACAGACGGAGTCATGTTATGAGTTCATAATGTAAACTCACCCGAATGCAAATATACTGATATTGATATTTTTTTTCAACAAAAATAATATTCATCATTGAAAGCACTATGGATGGAAAGATTGATTTCAATAAATTATAAAAATTACAGGAACGAATAAAATGACAAATATTTGCATAAACAGTAAATAAATATATTTGTAAGGATTCGAAGGAAAATTATTTTAAATGAGAGTTTATATACAGGCTGTTCTAGATTATTTATTATTTAGTTTACTTTATAATACATATGCGGAAAGAATTTACTTTCGTTCTCGACGTTTCTGCCTCGTTACCAGAGCGAGATATTGAAAATATCAAATATATGTTCTAGATTATTCTATAAGTTTGTTAATAATTAAGCTATATTTTTCCTGTCCTTCATATAGCAGAGTAGTCAGTGGGAGCATAGTATTAAGACTCCTGTTTTCTCTTTTCGCTAAATTTTGGAAATAATGCACGTCACATGATAATATATGCCTTAGAGTAGAATTAGATTTGGTTACGGTCAGCTTTTATAAGTAAACCCAAAAAAAAAACCAATTGACCGTGCCGTTTGGTTAACTATCTAATGTGCTTTAGGAATTGTTTTTTCTTATAGTTTCAAGTAAATAATAAGTTTAATTATAAATATAATTTTCATTACTCGAAACCGGAATACTCAACGGTTTTGAAATAAGGAGAGCTATTGAATTATTTACTTAATTCTTTATCAAACTAGTGTATCGGAGCAACAGGAATAAAGTCTTGTAATTAATGCAATATCTTAAAAAATTAGGAAACACTAAATAAAAAATATCATATAAAACAATTGTTTAAAAATAACGTTTAAATATGAGCAACACCATGTACTCGTATAGTCATCAAAATGACTATCACATGGAATGTTAAATCCATAAAGAGCAGTTACGCGTACATTAAAGAAATTTATTTTAAAATTGTTATTCCGGTGCATATTTTATACCAAGTTTATTATTTCAGTCATTTTTTTCGAGTATTTTTAATATATATTTTTTTATTTTTGTCTGTTTTTTGATGCCTAGAAGTGACCTGACTACGCATTAAGGGCTTAGAGTTTATTTCTTGCTGCGAATTAAACAACCGTAGGGAAAAATAGAGGAAATAATAAAGAAAACTATAGTAAGTAATAATTTACGTACTAAGTTAGTAAGCATCATTACTTTTCTTCTTATTCTACAAAGAAGTAAAATTTGTGAAAATAATAACTTATGTAAGTACAACTCTTTTATGCTTCACGCTGTATTTCGGATATAATAAATCCGATGAAGGAAATCTAATATTAGGATACTATCACGTTTTCATACACGGCCCAGTTATCGAGACATTGCTTATTGAGTGACTGAACGCCATGTTTTGTCTTGTTACTAGAGCGAGGATATGAAAATAATTAGTTCTATCGAATGAGAATCGAACCCACAACTGTCGCGTTTACAATCTGCGCTGTGACGCTATGAAGTTATTTACTGTTAATTGGACGCTGTGCAACGAAGACGATATAAAAAACTTAAACATTTTTAAAGATACTTAATTTTTTCCTATCATGAACAGAAATATGGAACAAAACTACTTTTGAAAGATATATGCGACATGGAATTAATTACACTTTTATACTAATTAATGAAGTGTAATATTTTCGTTCTGAGAACGTTTTTGTTGTTACGAATATCACTGTATTTTATTACGATATTCTACTTATGCTTTCCAGGCGGGTCTTTCGCCTCATCCGCTGCCATCCAACTCTTCATACTGACCGGGAGGCCAATTGAGCTTTATATATTATTTTATTATTTATGTTTTTTTTACATCAATGTTCCCAAACACACTGTGTACGTTTTTCTTAATTCTCTCCTAGTAGGTATTAATTATTCTTGCTATCTCTTCACTGAAAATTCCACCAGCTAAAGTGATCCCACATATTTGACCAATGAGATCATATTCCATATGTTCAATTTGTTATATCTCTAGATGCTTTCTTGATATTTTACTTTCATATTCAACAGTTTTCCTCACCCTATTCATTTAATTAGTATCACGCTTTCTCTTATATAGCAGGGTAGATAGAAAAAACGATCACTATGTCCTTAGTTCTGTTTTTCACTTTTCGCCTGAATTCCAGACAGCCGAGCTATTTAATTAATTAGGATATTATTCCATTCTCTCACCATTTTTTTAAAAATGTAATCGTAGAAAACACATTATCAACGAACAGACATCCAGAATGACACTGTTTACTTATCGAATATTCGATAATTCGAATAAACTAGCTCGTTACACAGAATGACGGTTGCCAAATAGTGCAAGCCTATAATAACTGAATACCGAACGAACACAATTTGTATTCAGAATGTATTTATTTTACCTCTTATCAACGTTTCTTCAAATATATATTTTTATAATTTGGTAAATATATCGTATGTAAATACGATATTGCTACATATAATTAGTCGTGGATTTAAAACTCGGCGTTCAGTTACGCAACTTAACACGCAATATATCATATTTATTAAGAAAGAAAGCAAAGGAGTGTTTTATTAGCTTCCACTGGCTTCTCTGACGCGGTAAGCTTAAGAGTTGTTTTTACAGATTGGAAATCTGTAAAAACATCACATCGGAAATCACATCAAAATTTAGGATCACTTGTCCATTTATTTTTCTATGCATCTGTAAGGATCTAATAGAAGTTTTTTAATGAACATAATGACGGATTTATATCTATAATTGTACGTATTATAAATATTTATATTTAAAAATAAAATCTAAATAACTATTATATTCATTTTGTTGTGCGCTCGACTGAGCAGCGTGTTCGTCATCTGACGTCCCGTCGCGATGAATGCTGCTTGCTAACCTTTAATTTGGTTAAACAGTATACTATTGTATTATAATATTTGTTGATTTCTATACATATTGAAGTTTATTTTGTACTTACACACTAAGCTTCATACTGTATTAATCCGCATATAATAGAGTAAGTACAGGACACATAATGATATAAACCGTACGCCACGCACAGCTTAATTTTCAAGACTCTGTCACTGCTTTGACTTATTAAGAGAGCGAAAAAATGACAATAATTTATTCCCTCGAGCGGGATTCTAACTTACTTCTGCCGAAGTTACAGTCAGACACTGAGCTACGACGTTCATATTTTAGATATCCTAGATATATTAGGTACTTACATATATTTAGGGTACAAATTAAATACAGATAAGCGAAATACAATCGCTTCGTCTGCCGTATCAATCAAAGTCATCATTAATATGTCGTCTTGGATCCAAGAATAGATTGTGGCTGCCTTATGACTGAAAGAATAGAGTTCAATTTTGTACCACATTGTTGTTATTGTTTGGTTATATTATGACCATGTAATGAAATGTTGAATACAGATATACGCATCCATTAGATCTGTATGCTATAAAGGTTGCGTTTATCAATATTGTCTTGCTTGTCTTTTTCTTATTATCAACTATTCTTAAAAAAATAATATAATTGGCATTTCATCGAAGATTTCTGAAGCAAGAGTGAGTGGTAAGAGTCCTTCTATAATTCAATATCGGTAATTCAGTGCAGTGCGGTGTGCAGAATCCGTAGAGTTTTGCTCCTCGTCTTCTCTAGCTACACCGCTATGGAAAAAATATACCATAATTTTTTTATGACACATCAAGATTATTTCCAATACAATGGGAATTATGGGAATGTAACTGCAAGCGTGGCAGGTTGTGATATAAATAAAACCCACATATCGAACAATAAAAACTAAGATAGGCCAATCGTGGCGCAGGTGCGCTACAGGTTCTGGGTTCACTTCCCTCTTGGAGAAATTACTTATTTAAAATTTTCATTTTCTTGATCTGGTAACGAGGCATATCGCGGCATTGAGTTCCGCCATTTAAATGGGAACAGAGTATCTTAACACTGGGTTCCCAGGTTCCGATTGCCTATCCTTCTATGTGCGAGATATAACATCACGCTAAAAAAATATTAATTTCACAAAAATATAAAATCCTTATTGAAGGTTGTCCTAATTAAAGATTGCCTTAGTAATATTTTACATGCATGTTAAATGTTTTATTGTTTTACTTGAACTCGACACAAACGCATTGCCGTACAAATAAATATATAAATTATCATTTATTTGTATTCTAAGAATACCCAAGTCCTTATCCTCAATTCCTAAAATAGAATAGCAAGAATAGTTGACGGAATTAGGTTAATGAAAGACTAAACGGTCGTACGCATTAACTCGAGGACTCACAGTCGCTGAGTGAAATCATAATAATTGAGGTATACTTGGACGTTTCCTATATACCCATACATACATAGTGTATTAATTTGACCATATTTTTATATTCGTAGTGATATAACACTCTTTTTTATGAAAGAATTTAGTAAAGCCTTACGCTGTATTCCAGATCTTCCAGATTCCGCTATATGCCAGAGGATGTAAACAAAAATTCTTCACTTTCCATTCAATACCTTCCATATTAAGTAGAGGAATTTTTTTTTGTTACTAAAATGAGGCAATAAAAATAATTCATACCCCTGAAAGGGACTCGATCCCACAATTGACGTATTCATAGTTAGAGCTCTACCAAGCCAGGAAGATCCCGACTAATAATAATATTTAATCAGAGACTCTAAGGTTTATTAACTTTGGTAGGCAACCGTGACACTGTATGGTGATTAGCGTTAAATTGACGATTGATTGATATTATCTGTATGATATGATCTTAAATACTGTCGAAGTAACCTCAAATATTAGTTAGAGAGATATTTACTAGATATTTACTTATCTAAATAGCTTAGATTAACTCATAACTTTTACCAGATTATACTTAACTTTAGTACAGGAGGCTATCACCGCGTTTTGGATCAGCTGTTAATATAAACCTTTTTGTTAAATTATCTTAGGCATCTCTTTATTTTAGAAACAAGGAACCTTGCTTATCCGGTCTATTTGCGAGCCATTGTGTGATATGTGGTGGAAATCAACGCCTTCCTCTGTCTTGTTACCAGACTGAGGAAATAAAAATAGTTCTTTGCATTTTTAAAATTTTAGTCCCTATTTAGAAAAGAAAAATATTCTATAAAGTAGAGGATTTAAGGCCCCAAAAGCCTTCACACGTTTCCTTAAAACATTTGAAAGTAATTCAGTCGTCCAACTGGGAATCGAATCCAGACCCTCGCATTAGCAGTTAGACGCTGTAACCGTTGCGCTATAATGGTTTCAAGTTTTATATGTTGATCCATAATGTGTAGAACATTCAGGATCACGTTACAGTATTTAACGACAATGTTTACAGTTTTCAGCTCACGTATCCTCGCGCGTGTACCGGACGTACTTTCATACATGTATCCGAACTGTCTCAACACACGGTACGGACTCCGGTAACGATAACGACCTCGTGTAATATTGTAGAGGATATTGTACTGGATTACGTATACATTGGATGAAGCTAAGAATTTCGTTTTGAGATTGCAACATTTTTGAGGGTAAAATATTTATTTAGAAACGTTTAAAAATTTCTACGTAGCGGGACTCGAACCCGCTCCTCCTGGAAACTGACCAGGCGCTCTGACCACTGAGCCATACGTTCTCATGAACCTACGTCGAAATTTGTATAGGCTTGTTTCAACTTATTTATGTTGTTAGCATCTCTGTAACACTGTAAATTTGATAAAAAAATTGGAGGGTAGTTTTATATTAAGGCCGCCGTGGTAGCAGCACAAAGGTGTGACTGTAACGCGACAGTTGTGGGTTCGATCCCCACACGAGAAAGTGAAATGTTTATTTACTGTAGCCCCGCTCCGGGCACCCGTGAAAATTGGTCGTTTGCACGCTTAGTTTCTACCTCAGTTTGCCTTATTTTACAATAATTTTAGTCATAGAGGGTTAAATAATACATTATAGCTCTTAAAGCTAAAAAATCCTAATTCAATTCAAAATCCTGATTCAAAGTAAGATTGCTTCACAAGCATAAATACAAATGAAACTAAGATTTCCAGTAAATATCTTTTAATTACATATTACTTCGTCGTAAAGTCAGCATCGCGTGTAACAAGACGGTCACGAGTTCACGTCTGTCGTGAGGCGTTGCGTGTGAGCTCCCGTAACTTATGTTCATTGATAATATACTTGGTTAATTTTCAAACAATAACTAGGCTTATTAATGTTTCATAAACCATTATATTTTAACTTCACGCTGTGCTGCATATAGCAAGGGGAGGCAGTGGGAACCTAGTGCCGATACACTCCGTTTCTCATTTTTCATTCATTATTCGGGACATTTTGTCTTGAACTCTCTCGTCTCATCG
>DWGR01001721.1:0-15271 GCA_018247715.1 Heliconius burneyi | reverse complement strand
TTGGAAAAACCGTTGGCATAAGTGTATTGTATCTGAGGGGGATTACTTTGAAGGGGACAACATAAATATTGATAAATAAATAAATACTTTTTTCTTAAAAATACAAAGTCACCTTACTTTTTGAACAGGGTGGTATTAGTACTTTAAAACTATTCAAAAGTTATTTTTATTGTTTATCTATTATTATCTATTTAAAACATATTAATGTAAGAAAATTACTTGAATACATATAAAAACATGAATGTAGTGGGACTCGAACCAGTAACAACATTACCATTATTATATATTATTTATAATTTATATATACATAGTTTCTATGTTCATCCCAAGATTCTCAAGATTCTCTCCATGATATTTTATCATAATCGGATCAGCGTTTTGGCACTATTGCTTCACAAACACCCACCGAACCGACAACCGTCGCCATACAATCACACCCTTGTGCCGCTGCGCCACGACGGCCTCATAAACCATTTTAATTGGAAGAAATAACATTTTTTTTTTAATTTGAAGTAGGTAACATTAGTTTTTCCAATTCCACGTAAAGTTATGTAAGTTTAAGGCCATCGTTGACGCAATGAATAACCGCTCTAAATTGATGTCTATATTTTAAATTATATTAATATTTTCTTTTATTTCACTCTTTGTCCCCCATGTAGCAGGTGTATTTCCTCTAGTGTTAAAACACTCCATTTTTCATTTTACGTCCAAAGACAACAACGGAAATGTTCAATGTACAAATTTCAATGTTTTTAATGTTTTACAGCCAGGCTTTTAAATCTAACCTTTTAATGATTAATCAAGAATACCATATAAATGAAATTGATTTTGTAAGTTTTACGATCACAAGCCATCCTCGGACATAGTGGGCGTATTCTAAAGGTGTAAACTTTAGAAATTATGTTGTAATATTAATTTATAGCTTTAAATTTATTACATATTATATACATATTATAATATCGTAAAGTGATTTTAAACTGGTAACGCGATGGTTGTGGATTCAATTTCCAGTTGGAGGAATCACCTATTTTCATTATATCGCCCAAAGCGCGGCGTTCAGTTCTACCACTCAACACGCAATGCCTCCAGAAATCGGCGTGAACGGAAATATCTTAATAGGACGAAGAGTCTTAACACTAGGTTCCCAGGTTCCCTCTGCTTATTCACAAATCACCGTACGAAGCTAAAAAAAGACTTGCATCAACTTAGAACGTTTACTGATTGCGTTGATCAGTGAATGTCTTAGCCTTACATAACCTTATGTGCAATTGTACATATAAGCTAATTACTTCAAATTAAAAAGAACAACTTACCACCAACAGCTACTACGACCACTGGGACTGTATTAGCGGTTAGAAATGATTATGTCAATATATTTTGAATATAATGTAAAGAACTTCACGCTGTATATAAGGAACCTTGTGTTAAGAAACTCCGTAACCCAGGTACCCTCCGTGCCAAGCTAAAAATATATGATAATTATTATACGTAATATAAATAAACCTATACATCACTAAGTCGTCATCATTTCACACAACCTTAACGAATAAAAAGAACGTACTCTTAATGTATCTCAAGAAGAATAAAGAAACAAGCAAAAGTTTTCATAGCATGGTTTTGCGTTGTTTACAAAGTAGGCAGCCAAGGCAACCGCCCGCGCTCGCCCTTGTGACCGTAACGGGTTCGATTCTGTCCTCAAGTATTACACTTGAGTAGCTTAAGGCATTGCGCAATGATACGTGTTATTTTTTATCCTTCTAATTATATCGTTTTTTATATCATTATTGTATATTTATTTTGGTTTAGTGAATAATTTGTTAATATTTTATTTTATATGAGTTTTAAAAGAGTATCGTTTTATTTATGTTTATCTCAATTATGATAAGAGATGTGCAGAGAGTATGTAGTGATACAACACTACGATCTTCGAGTTCGGCTTATATGTTGCGTCTTGATTGACGGAACTCAACACCGTTGCACAATTTCCAAAAAGTCCAAAAAAATAAAAAATTTACATATAAAATATACTGAATGAAATTATCAGTACATTACAGTTAATCAATTTGACAGATTAATGAAAAAAATATAAAATTTACATTCGGCTTCGCCTTCATGGTGAAATAGAAATAACTAAGAGTTGTGTATGACACATGAGCACATGACACATTTTGAACCCAATCGCAGGTACAATAGGTAACGTCGAAACTATTAATGTATATTTTCTATAATAAAATACAAAATAAAAAAGTTTTCCAAATCAGACAAAATTTCTGATATTAACGCATTCAAACAAATAAACTTTTTAACTTTATAAAATTACCGAATCGGTTTAAAATCAGAGCTACAGATCAAAAATAGATTCACCTATTTCATAATAATCGATTCAAACGTCATAATCTTCATTCGATGTTTGATTGATTAGTGTTGTAATAATACTAATCGATATTAAATTTTGACAAATCGAGTGCACTTTTAAGTTGTCCATGTACGCGCCTACTCTACGCCCACAGATTCTAAATACAGTGCGAATGTGTCAAAACTTATGTATGAATCATTGACATTTGGGTTGAGAATTGTTTTTATTACCATATTTGTATAGATTACATTAAGTAATACGATTTCGTAAGAATAATATTTATTTTATCTTACTCTTAAATATTATATGAATATATGGAAGAGAAATACTTTTATATATTTTTTTCATTCCTAAGTGTGTATGTAATATGACTTTAAAAATGTTAAAAATAACATATGTATATAATAAATTTTCACTTTTCCGATTTTTTCCTTTATTTGTATTGTAAGTTCTCATTTCTTACCAAACATCATAAAATTAGGTTCACGGAAAATACCCTGTAGGTTTTGATATGCGCATATTTCCAACAAAAAAGCAAAACATTTCATAAATGTTCGTATATTTTGATTGCGTGGACTTAAGCTTCATTTCTTGTGTTCCAAGAAAATTGAATATTTTATGGTAATTTCAGATTGATACCTTCTCGCAATCTCGACATACGAGTAAATGGTCTCGTCAGGCGAACAACAATGTCATATAAGGGTTTCATTTCATTCTTTTGATATATTGTACTATACAAACTCTATAGTATATATACTTCAGAATAAAAAAAAACGTATCCCAATCATAGATTAATGAACTTTACATATAGAGATAGGCTGATTCTAGGTAACGATAAAATCCCTTTATAAAATCAATGAAGAAGAACACGACTTTAATGGAAATTAAAAGTAAAAACAGCATTCCATTTCAATGATGAAAGAAACTAGTTGTCCAATTTAAATTGTAAAACACTTGCTGGTATAAATGTAAAGGGTAAACAGGTAAATTAATTATTTAATTTTAATAAGATGTGGCTGAGGCTGTGTATGATGTTTAATGCATTTTTTATTTATTCATGTACTACATGTTTAATAGGCGGTGATAGGCCGAGTCTGGGGATCGAACCCACAACCATTGCGTCTACAATCAGAGGTTGTCACAGTATCACGACGGCCTCTTGATACAGTATGTTGCTAAGTTTTACTCCTTAAAAGGTAAAATAGGAGATGAAAATTTTATAAAGTACGTATTAGTCATATTGCGATTAAAAGCTTGAAGTTCTTGTTTCAGTTCTCAAACAATAAAATATAAAACTTTCCAAAAACTATAGTAACTTTTAATATTTTAAATAATTATAACTTAAATTAGAGAAACATGGACAGAATAGTGCGACTGAAAGGCGAATTTTAGCGTCTTTGGAATGCAGTGACTCAAAAGCTTAACTTTTTCTATCCTCCAAGCAACAATTTCAACCTGATATCGCCACGTCTTTTCAAGAAAAATGGTCTTCACAGACAGAAAGTCGGACAACAAATTGATCCTATTAGGGTTCCCATTTCCCTTTTGCGGAACCCTAAAAGAATCGTAATATTATTAAGACTTAAGTGTGCGAAAAAGCACTTTAATATATTATTTCATAATTGACTATTTTTAAAGCAGGCTAAGTATGTGAACCAATCTTTATATAGGCAGAAGTTACAGGTGATTATTGCCGACCTCGAGTCGAGGACAAATTCAAGTGTTTATGTACTCTTCAAACATACCTTATACTTATAGTAATAAAGCTTATTTTTGTTTATTTGGATGTATAATTTAGTTTGTGGCTACAACAAATTATTTAAATATTGTATTGGAAAATAAACCTTGGTATATGTAAATAGGTGTGGTTTTCCTATGCGTCGTGGGTACGTTTTATTTAGATTTTTTTATAGATTATAATTCGTTAGTACTTATAGTGTCGGATAAAGTTATAATATCAACCATTTCTTATTTTAGTCGTAGAAATTACGAAAAGTCCGAGGACTGAGACCGTCGTGAGGCAGGACCGCAAGCATGCGACTGAACGCGATATTTGTGGTGGCCACATGGAGGAATGAAATATTTTAATATTTTCATTTTCTTACCCTGGTAACCGAGGCAATACGCGGCGTTGAGTTCTGCCAAACAATACGCAATGCCTCTAGAATTCAGCGGTAAGCTGGGAACGGAAGTATCTTAATGGAAACGGATGTAGTGTAGACATTAGGTACCCAGATTCCCTCTGCCTACCCTGCTTTGTACCGGAAAACGAAAGACATAACGGACGTAAACGACGATATAAAAAGCTTAACCATATTATATTATTTAGTTATTTTAAAAAAGAGAGTCTTAACACTAGCTTAGGTTCTCTCTGCCTCCCATGTTAAATGTAGCATTTAAAATCTTTAAAATATTTTTTTATCTCCGCCTTTATGCTGACATTAAGTTCAACGTAATCGTTGCAAATGAGGGAACAAAATACAAAATTATTCAAAAGAATGATTCACAATATGAAGTAAAAATCATACACGAAGGCCAGTAATGAGGAAATATTGTCTGATGACTTATAGTTATTTGTTGAGGTATTCTTATATTTTAATGACTATCTCACACATCCGCTTCGTAGAATTTTAAATAAAAAATATATTTTAAAATAATGGATGCCATCTATTCGTAATTGTAATGATTTTTGCCAGAAGGAACCTAGTGCTCAGACACTCTGTTCCCCATTTTACACTTTGTGGTCAATTTCTGTGAGATTGCGTGCTCAAGCTACGTCGAAATTTTTATTCGAGCATTAATTATTTACTTATTAAGAGATATTTATTACTATCGGTAAATATAACAAGTTGACTAAGGAATACTAAGGACGTCGTGGCTTAGAGACATCGTGTGTAAACGCGATGGTTATAGGTTCGATCTCACTCGAAATAATGAATTATTTTAATTTAATTTGTAAGCTAAGATGATAAAGCGCGGCGATTGGAATTGCGCCACTGACCGCACAATGTTTTTAAAAATTCAAGCGAATGTACGGAGTGTTTTAACACTAGATATCTTCCTGCCCTGATATGAGCTATAATGGGTGAAGCTTTAAGAAAAACAATACAAAGTACATATCTTTTTGTCGGCTATATAGATTCTTTCTAACATAATCCATTCATTCCACAGCGTGACCTTAACACACTATGATGTCACGTCACCTCACGCTTACGTCATCGTCACTTGTTACATATAGTATGTGGGTAGTATTGTAATGTCACTTTGATAATAAAAATGTGGGATAGATCGATCGATTGTTGCTTGGGTTATTTGGATTAGGCTCTTTATGTTTTTTAAAGAGGGCTTATGTTTTTTTTAAATGGGATAAGCATATTAAAAATAGTTGTACAGTTGATAGGTAGTTAAAGTTAGTAGGTTCATAATCTATTCATGAATATATTTACTTCTCATATCACAACGTCTCCTTATAAATATTGGCTAGTGAGTCGATTAGATGTACCCTGCAGGGTAGGTAAAAGGGAACCTGGGAATCTAGTCGTAAGACATTCCGTTCTCATTCTCTTCTCGTTCTCTTTTTACTAGGGCAAGGAAATAAAAATACAAAATATTTGATTTTCTCGAGTGAGAATGAAACCACAAAAAGTGGGAATGGAACACTGGCCTCCTTCTGCCTATCCAGTCACATGCGGGGTGTAGCGTAAAACCGAAAAAAAACCCAATATCCTCAAAATTTAAAAACAAGATAAACAAACAAACAAATCATGGAACTACATAATATTTCTTATATATTTGCTAAACATTACATAAAACTTGTATAACAATTGACACATGCTAAGGCCGTCTTAGAGGCCAGTTTTTAAATACAACCAAATCGAAAGATACATACAAACATAGATAATGTATAGAATTGTAGTTATTTTTAAACTGGTTATAAGTAATAGAGGATTGCCTTGTACGTCTTTGATCTTCCTCGTAATGCTAGAAGAGGTTAGTTATGCAGTTGTCACCGGAAATTGATATAATAATATAATATTCAAAGCGCGGGGTTGAGTTCCGCCATTAGCGCGCAATATTATGAAAATTCATCGATGGGTAGAGAACGGAGAGTCTTAAGACATGGTACCCGCTCATAGCAAGATTAAGGGAGTCTAATGTTAAGATATTCTGTTCGCCGCTCTCCTCATAATGTTCGAGACTTTGATAATTGAGTGACGGATCTCAACACCGCGCCTTGTCTAGTTACCGGAGACGAGAAATTATAATTATGAAATATCCGAGTGGTTATCGAATCTACAACCATCGGATTTACAGTGAGATACTATAACGGCCTCGAAGTTTAAAATAAGTTATAAAAAAGAACTCAAAAAACCTTTCGTCATAGCTTGAAGTGAACGTATGGTTCAGCTGACTGTATCACGGTGTCAAGTTACTCGAAAGGCGCAAGTTAAAATTAACCTAAAAACTATTGAACTAAGGATTTTTGAAATGATTGAAGTGTTAAAACACTCTATTCTTACCGGTCTGTCAGAGAAAGTGATATTGAATTATATATATACACTTTGTCTCGACAGACTTTTGTATGACAAGCGCTTATTACCTTTTCCTCTAAGCCTTATTGTCATATTATAGCCAAATTACACGAAATCTTTATACAAATTGTAAACTATGTGTTATTTCAATGTATAAGGTGTAATACTGTAAAGTTTTATCTGAATCTGTTCAGGTTTTTGAAAGTGAACCAAACATCAATCCTCATAAGCTTTCATTTCAATTATTATTAAAATTACCTCAACTTGGAATGGAACCCCAAACCAACTATCTACTTCCCCATATACAAGAACGTATAAAGTAAAACAAATACGACAATGTAATGTAGTAGCAAAACTAAGTTAAGTCACGTTCAGAATTGCCTTTGCGATTCCAAGGCTGCATCTATGAAAGTAATTACTGTTTGTAATGAGAATTTTATTAGGAGCCCAGCTTACTTTGTCTTGAATGGTTATGTGGTAACGTAATTGCGATAATTGTGGGTTTAAATCTACTCGGTTTAACATTTTTTAGAGTTCCGTATCTTAAAAGAAAATAGGATCATTTTGTAGTCTAAGCCATTTGTCTCCGGATCGCGTGGAGGTGTCATTGAGGTTGTAAGTTTGACAACTTTTATGAGTTACACTTCCCATTAATCCCGAAATCAGTATGGTACTCTGGTGGCCGGGTACAACTCGCACTGGACCAATTTTTCCAGCTTTTGAAGTAACGGAGTAATCAGAGAGGATCTTATGTTTAGGCATTGAGTTCTCCTTTTAACAGTATTTTTATTTTTAAGGCCAGTCGTGGCGCATAATGTGTGACTGTAAAGCCGGCTGGTTGTGGGTTCGATCCCCACTCGAGGAAAAATATTTATTTCAATTTATATTTCCAATTCTTCGCTCTGAACCTAATTCTTCGAACCTAGGTTCTAACATTACGTTCCCTACTTTCTGCCAAATCTTTCAATGTTCTTCCTTGATACATATTATAGGATACAACGTCATTTGGGATGTCGTAACACAAAATTTGATAGCCAATGGAATAATCACCGAGGATGTTGAAGACCGCGCAATATGAAGTTGGCTCAGTCAGAAGTCAGACCGTAGCAACAAAAGCAAAGGTAATTAATGCCAAGTAGAAAAAATATATATCAAACGCATAAACTTCTATTCTAAAATCAGTTAAAAATACAGAGCAGCTATCCACGGAATCATCATTTTCGTCAACATCCAATTTAGTAATTTCAAATAATAAATGTAATAATTATATAATAACAGCACGAATCGAGAGAAATATAAAGTAAATGCACACGTTACAAAACTGCAAAACGAAAATGAAACGGATTTCAACATTTTCTCAAACAACAAAGGCCTATGTGAAACGTTGAACTGTCGTGAACGCAAGACTTGGACAAAAAGGATTGAAATATGGCGCTTTATGCAGTTGCTTATATGTTCAGGTCGTTGTGGTGCAGTGGGATGATTTCTACTTGCAAAATCGATGGTTTTGGGTTCATCTCCACTCGGAGTTACGTGGAATTTCGCCACTATCGCAATGCTTAGGCGAAAAGTGGAGAACAGATTGTCTTAACTCTTCTGCTTGTTCTTTGTACCACACATGACAGGATAATAAATAAGCCTTTAATAATAAGCCGGCCTTGTGAGCCGCGGCCGGTGTAGCTCAGCGAGACAGAACGCAGCGTTGTGTTCCGTCACTCAATGCCTCTAAAATTGAGCGGTGTGTGGAATGCCTTATTTTACTACTATATTCCTACCCTACTTTATATGAGATGCAGCTTGCAATATAAGCAGCAGCTTTGCAGCTAATACTTATACTTATATTATTATATGGTACACTACGCAAAATGTCCTCGATATCTTAATAATTATTCAATTTGTTAATGATATTATCTTAACAAACAAAAAATGACAAAACAATTAACTGAATCGGGTCAATATCATTTTCTATTAAATTAACAAATATCTAGTCATTAGTAAAAAATGTAGATCAATCGATTTCTTAATAAATGAATGTTTTCCATTTATTTTCTTAATGTCAACAATTCGTTAATAGACTCTACTAAAAATTTTCACAGACAAATATATAGTTATTTCACATTGTATCTTTTATATGGCATAGTAGGGAAGAAGGACCCTAGTATTAAAACATTCAATGTCTCATTTAGCACAAAATTTTTGAGGCATAGAGTGGACGTAATTATTTTTCCGCACTACTTTTTTAATTAGAAGCCGTTGCGGCGTCGTGATCCTATAAGGGTTCCGTTTCTTTCTTTAGAAGTATGGAATCCTTAAACAATATATTTCAAGAAACACCAGGTTATTTTACCAGTATATATGATACAATAACCCAGTGACGGGCTCCACACGCAGTCACTGACGCGTATCGGTATTGACCTTCTTTGCGTGCTAGTGTTATACATATTATGAACGCGAGCACGACGAGCGTAGAAAATTGCATTTCGTGATTGATATGTGGTCATGAGAAAAAACCTACTTGAAAAAAAATACATACCTATTGAGAATATAAAAATCAATATTTTTTTAAATAATTTCATACCTCAAAATCAAATCGGTTTTATAAATCTATGTATGATTTGTTGTTTATTTGTCGGTTTATTTATTAAGGGAACCCTCGGTGGTTAAGTCCGACTCGCACTTGACTCGTCAATTTTTGTTTTTGTGTTTTGAATTTCCTAGAGACTTACAGAATATACACGCACACTATAGCCACGTGATTTACATTCTACGGCTCTTTTTCAATTTAAGTAATAATAATTCCTACGCTTTACTTTTTTTTGTTAACCTTACTTTAAGAACCCACAACCATCTTTTGCGGTCGGATAATATGAATTGCACCTCGATGTAAATTTTACAAAGAAAAAAGTATATAACTAACAAATATTAAGGTCGAAGTCACGATTTAAATTTATTTTCAATGCTTCATGGTTTATTCAAATATTTTGTAAGACATGACAGTATGAAGTTGAACTTAGGCTTTTTTATGGACACCACTGATCTACCAAATAGTTTTGTACCTACCTGTAGTCAGAGTTACCTCTCGCACTTAACTGTCTCATGTGTAATACACAAATCGTAATTATTTCCAAAGGGTCAACATCCAAAGGGTTAGCATCAAGGGCACAAGTGTGCGACTGTTAACGCGAAATGTTGTGGGTTCGATTTCCACTTTCCATTTATTATTATTAATTAATTTCCTATGATCTGAGAACGGCTCAAAGGGCGGCGTTGAGTTGCAGAATTCGGCGTAAACAATTGAGAACGCAAATGCGCATTTTAACACTATGTGTCCAGGTTCCGTCTGCCTACCTTGCTAAGTTAATCTAAAGAAAAGAAAAAAAACAATAAATTACAACAATATGTATAGATAGATATAAAAAGACAATAATTGTGTTTGTTATTTGAGAGTCGTCGGTCGTTTAAGTGCACCTAAGTGGTAACTTTTAGAATTCAAACTTTAAAGGTGATTATGTAATAGCTATAAAGAATGGACTCAAAATTTTGGTTAACATAAGACTATATTCACAATGCCTAATAGATTATAAACATAAAAAAAATATTATATGTTTAAATAAAATTACAGAAAATTATTAATAACAATTTAGAATTTACTAGTAATCTACAAAAAAATATTTTCCGTGGACTTTAAGATGAAAAAGGAAAAATTCCGTCAGTTAGCACGCTTCCGCCACTAAAATGAATAACGGAGTATTTTAACACTATTTTATTCCTTCATATCTGCAGAATGAAGCAAGCATCACTGTTTTACGTGCAAATCAAAGCACAGCGTTAAAGTAGGGAAGTTTTAACACGTTGTATTTAAATACAAACTATTTACTATAAGTAACGTTCACCTTTTCAAAATATCAGGTCACATTTCACAAAAAGCGTTTGTCCGAGTCAGTATGTCGTAACAACAGGAAAGTCCAATGCCGCTTCGTGATAGCAGAAAGAATTTACTTAAAGCATTCTCTGTTTGTAATATTGTGAATGACAATTGGAAGTACTTCTTTTTAGCTTCACGCCGTATCCTGGACGTATCAGGGTAGACAGAGGGAATCTGGGAACCTAATGTTAAGACACACTGTTCCCATTAAGATATGAAAGAATAATTAAATATTAAAATGCTATTGACATGCGATGATTGTGAGCTAAACTCCCTCACTCGAAGTTATATTTAAAATTTACTTTAATTTAAAAATATAAAAAGTAAAATACAGGAGGTACTTATATATAAGAATACGAATATAGAAGAATAATGTAAATAATTGTGATGAACAGACAATGCTTACCTTATTTTATACGTTTAAGTTTCTTGAAAATGCCATTTCTGCTTACAAATATCGAGAAAAATTCTCAGTAGATGGGGTTAACAACTTTTAAAAATCATAAAACTAGTTTAGAAGCATCTAATTTACACTTTCCAATACTTCAGTCAATCACCTTTCCCGTCTGTTTATTTAGGAGATATGTTAAGTAAACCGACGGACATTTTGTTTACTAATTAATTTATTATTTTATACATTCAGTCAGATCAAGCGAAAAACAAATAAAAAATAATCTTCTATTGTTATTGAATAATTGATCTAAATTAGTTATTAATTTAGATTTAAATATTATTGTGAATTTTGTATGTAAATTTTGAATTTCAAAACCACTTGTCAGTGCTACACTAACTTTTAAACATCTATTATTTACCTATAATTAGATTTTTTTACAATAAACAATAATCTTTCCTATTTTATAAAACACAAAAAAATAAAAAATTCTAGCTATATAAAGGGTTTTCGATTAGAGACATAACAATTTCGTATCTTTATATGAAGGCTACCTTAAATTTTTTTAATAAACTGTCAATGTCAAAACGTTACATATAATCAACATTTTCATTATGGTAAAGTTCACGAACCAGCAACGTTTAGAAGTGATTTAAAATTACTACCGAAATTCTGAGTCGGTGGTCGCAACTTTAAGAGCGCTTACTCCAATTTTCGGCCGTAGCTCACTTCTGGCTCAATGGCTTTGTTAATAAGCAAAATATGCGTTATTTATAAGTCAGCAATAAACCTAAACATAATAACATGTGCTTCTTGAAACACCGTTGCATCCGCAAAAAAATACTGTTTGGTGCGGTTTTCATGCCGGAGGTGTGATTGGACCTTATTTTTTCGTGTATGAAAACGACCGTCAATGGAGAGCGCTATCGTGCTATGTTGGAAGATTATTTGTGGCCAGAATTGGATGGACTTGACATCAACGATATGTAGTTTCAACAAGATGGTGCCACTAGCCGCGGAGAGCTAGATTGAGCTAAATTGTTATGTCCTTATTGGAAAACCCGATATAAACGTAATATGTTAAAGCTACATAAAAATTCTAATTCATTATTAACTTAAATAAAATATTTTCCTCTTCATAATTTAATTTTCAAAATAAAATAATTCGTGGCGTCCAGTCGTGGCGCGGGGGCCCAAAATGTGACTGTAAAACCGTCGGTTGTGGGTTCGATCCCCGCTCGAGGAGATTATAATATATTTAAATTTATATGTCCATTTCTTCGCGTGAGTTCTGCCATTTAACACTGAAATGCCTCCACAATTCGGCAAAAAGTAGGGAACAGTGTCTTAACACTAAGTTGACTCTGCCTACCCTCCCGTGTGCGGGATACAGCGTGAAGCTGATTTATTTATTTAATAAGTAATAATGCAAAAATACTAAAAACTGCTATTCTATTCAATTCTATACAATTTCCCTAGAATTCAAAATCAATCTCCCTAGTCGTAACCACAACCAGTCCGGTTACAACATTGTTATAGAACTATACGTCACACCAGCTCGGGAGTGCTAACTATCGGATATTTCGTGTTCCGTTAGACGGTGGCCGTTCGCCTTTTCTTTTGTTGGTTCCTTGTACTATATTGAATTTAATGTTGTTTTAGAACTACTGATGTATTAGTTGTGATTTTAAAGTTTTTGTAAGAGTTTTGATGAATTTTCGGTTGTTTTTCAGTTATTTTGGTCCTTGAACTATCAAGGTCTCCGTGGCGTAGGGATACAGTGTTAGAATATAAACGCGACGGTTTTGGGTTGAATCCCTCTTAGAGGAAAACATTTTTGTCATGTTCTGCTCTGGTAACAAGGCGTTAAAATCCGCCACTAAACATGTATTGCAAATTGGATGGGAAGTGAAGAACAGATTGTAATGTATTAATACTAGGTTCCCTCTAGCTATCCTGCGATGTGCGTGAAACAACGTGAAACTATAAAATATATTATTTACAAATAATATGGATAATATTAACATTTGCTGTTTTGAATATTGATATCAAAATTTTATTATTACTATGCAGATCTTGAATGCAATAAATCAATGAATCTTAATACAAGGAACAAAAACTCCATACATTTTTATCCTTTGTAATTCATATATTTCTGAAGAACATAATTCATATTCTTTTTAAGACAAAAAAAAACATGATGACATTTCTTTTTAAGGAGTCGCTTGGCCTTCCGTATGTATGTCAATCACACTGACATTTTAAAATAAAACCTTTAAAAATTGCACACCTGCTGATTAAGAAGCCGTCGTGTCGCAGCATCTCACTGTTAATTCGACGATTGTAGATTCGATTCCCGAACTTAAATTAAATTATTTCCTCGCTTTAATAAGATAAGCTGCGGCGTTGAGTCTTACAACTTAAGAAGAAGAAAATGAAAATAGGAGTAGGTATATTTATATTCGAACCCTGCTAATCACCCTTCCTTGCTAACAAGGCAAAAAACGCAAAGCTCTACCGTTTGTTTTTTAAACGCAGCACTAATCGTCGCCTGCAATTTTGCTTGCGACGACTTTGAGGCACTTTATAAACTGTCTTCTCTTAGTGCTCTCCTACATCTCTAACTTACCTACATGAGAAGTTTTATTTTATTTCTAAATCCAGTAGTTTCAACGTACTAAGTGATGGTGAGGCAAGTCGTTGCGCAGGGGCACAAAGTGTGATTATGCACGCGACTGCTTGTGGGTTCGATTACCACTTGAGGAAATGAAGAAAATTTATTAAAAAAAATATTCCATTTCTTCGCTCTGCCACCGATGCTGTGTGCGGGATACAGCGTGAAGCAGATTTTTTATTTAAGTTATGTTTAAAATCATGTAATCTGAAACAAAAAAGGGTGCTAATATATAAAATGACAAACGTGAAAGTAGGACAGTTATGTAACGATGAGTAAGGACGGTGAACGATCGAGAAATGTTGCGTTACTTCATCAATGAGATTCTTCAATATTAAAAGATATGTGTACATATTTAAAAAAATCATAATTTATTTGGTTAAAAGTAATTATCTGTGGAACTACAAGAAGAAAGGAGAAAATGTTTTTGAGCTAGTGACTTCATTTATCTAAGAAGGACTCAATCTCATAACCTTCAAATACTTGACCAAGAAATTTGAAAGTCGTGAGATTTATTTCTCTAAAGGGAGTAATTGCATTTAAGTTATTTTAAATTTGCCCATTGCATTGGCCTCAGCCGTTTAATAATAAATTTCTCGAAATAGAAATTACTTATTACATTTTCTATTTCGACGCTCTAGGTAAAGAAAGTGAAAAATTGAAGTATCTCTTATTGCTGTTTTAAAGTACTTAAAAGAGTAGTTTTTGAATAAGTACACGGTTGAAAAAACGCATAAATAACTATTTTGTTGAATTTAAAATTAAATTATTCTTGTGTACTTTTGTACACTTCATCCATCAACAAGGGACCATTGATTTTTTAGCTTAACGCTATATCCCGTACATAGTCGGTAGGCAGAGGCAACCTATAAACCTATAAATTTTTGAGGTATTGCGTGTTTAGTTGTGGAACTCAACGCCGCTCTTTGCCTGTAAAATAAGGAGAAGACAGTATATTTTCTTATACGTTTCAAATTTATTCGTGTATTTGGTGGTTTCGGTAGCCTTTGCGTACCAACGAAATTTAATTGCAAGCATCGCGTTAGGAAAAAAATATGATAACAACTTAAAAAATATTATATTTTTAAAATATAATTCTGCAAGATCGTAAATACACTCATTAAATATTTTTATAATTAAGAAATAATATATATTTTTTATTTTAAAATATATAACTTAATACAAGAGCAAAAATACAATTCTTTAAAACACTATTACGTTACACCTGTAATTTTGTTTTGCATTAAGCTAGTCGGTAGTAATTTCATATATTATCCTAAATTATAATTTACATGAGATTTTTTAAGATCCCGCTCAAAGAAGACTTTTTAAGCTTTCGATGAGCTTTTAATTGAAAATGAAGAATGGAGTGATTTTTTCACTTTTTGTACGT
>DWGR01001720.1:0-15279 GCA_018247715.1 Heliconius burneyi | reverse complement strand
TTAACTCAAAATTCCTATACAAACATTTGTTGCCAAAAGTTTTTCTCGAATAATAAAGAGCTTTAAAATCTTCTCAACTGATATTAGGATCATGTTATTTAACACTCCTCCGAATTTAATGAAACAACAGGCGTTCAAGTCGTCGGGAAAGTTTAATTTTATATCTTTTTTCTTTCTTAAGAAAAAAAAATAATTTGTAATATATTGCTTAAATAAATGTGAAATTTTCAAGTCATAGCACGTAGTTAGTTATTCACTTGTATTGGAAAAATTTTTTTATTTGTCGGTGCATACAGGTTGTAGGAATGTCTTGTAAATTTTTAGTCAACTGTCAGTAATAAGGATGAAACAGTGAATCAGAGGTATATTCACGAAAAGAAATAATCAAAAATATTTGTGCTTAAAACAAAAAAAAATGGAGAACGGAATGTTTTGACACTGTGAGAGATCCCTTGCCTCTCCTATACTGCTCTGCTATACTCGGGATACAACGAACTTAATAAAAACAAAACGCAAATAGTCTAAGACTAGAACATAACAAATAACATCTAGTCCATTTTCCAGCCCCATTGTACATTCTATAGAATCCCTTTAGATGCCAAATAAGGGATTTCTCAAGCGCCAAGAGGATTTCTTGACAAAATATACTTTACTTAGATGGACTCAAAGGAAATGAAAACACACAATTGTATGGAAAGATTGCTGCATATTTTTATGTTTCATGGATATACTCATGTGCCTGTAAAGTGTCTTACTTAGATAATTCGAGTGGTTTACATATTATTGTTTTATTTTTGTTAAAATGTATTAAAATTATGTTTGAGATATTTTATAGTTTATATGTTTAAGTAATTTGTAAATAAGTTTAAGTAATTATTTCAGCTTCACGCTGTATCACGCATATATCACGAAAGATAGAGAAAAACATAGTGTCCGAAGAAATTCTATTTACTACGTTCCTCCTATGCCGACTTTACGTGCTTAATGGTGGAACTGAACGCCAGGCCTTCTCTTGGCACCAGAGCGAGCTTTTTAAAATAATTAATTCCCCAGGTGGAACTCTTACCCGTGGTCTTCATGTGAATGATTTATTTTTATTTTCTCGCTCTGGTACCAAGACAAGACGCGGTGTTGAGCTCCGCCACTCAAACCGTGACATTTCGTGGGCTTGCATGGACAGTGATGACTTAACACTCGGTTGCCTCTACCTCTGTATTATATTTATCGCTAGATAAAAAAGATACATTCCTGAAGTATTACAAACAGATGTGGCGTGAGTGTGTACTTCTGGAGAGGATCGCCCTAACTATATCTTTATATGCCTTATATTATTTTGCTAAGATCAACTCAAGGGTCTAGGAGGTCAACAACAATAAGCTTTGTAAGAAAAAGAAACTATATTTTTCGCTTAACCCTACCAGGGTAGGCAGAGATAACCTGGAAACCTAATGTTAAGTAAAGTCAATATTTCCTTGAGTGGGCATCGAACCTATAACTTGTTGTGCTTACAGTCACACACTTATGATACTGTGCCACGAATAGCCTTAGAAAATATTTAAATTGAAGTATCGTTTTATTTCATTTTAGGAAATATGTAAAAATTAAAAAATATTGTAGTAAGTGTATAACAGTTTCAAAGTAGCTCGTAGCTATAATATCATTCTTTTCTTAGTGTTCTTCGTTTACAGAAGTAGAGAGAATCTATTTTTTTTGAGGGAACATAAACTGGTTATATGGAACTCATGGACTGGCAGATGTAGCCCACTAATACTTCATGTTGCTCTTCCTCGACCTTCACTGGCCGTGGCTACAGGTGACAAAGGACTCTTCCTAGAACCACGACGGGCTTTGAAAAAGAAAAGTTTAGACATAATAAAAGGTTATGAATAATAAGTAGGTATATGTCAGTCGTAGTGCCGCCACAAGTGTGAGTGTAAACCTGAGAGACATTGGATTTGATTCCAGCTGAGTTAGTAGTCAACTCGGAAAATGGACAATGGAAGTGCCTTAATGGGTACGGAGTGTCTTAGCACTAGGTGAAGCTATATATAGAATTAGCTATATAATGTGAAGCTGTGTTAGTAAAAAAATATATACTCTTTTATTGTTTGGATCCAGAACTCATAATTTGAATAACTACATCGATGATTACTACAAGAGCTATAGAATGTGCTCGGACCTATAGATTATATAAACCTAAAATTGATTGGTTTTTGAAGAGTTCTATAATTCTGACTCCATCATTAGATACAAAATTAACTTTATTTTCGATAAAGCTTAATATTTTTTATTGACGTCATGCGTGTTTGAATATTAGTTGAAGAGATTTTTGGTTTCACGCTCTATCTCGCATATACCCCACGGTAGGCAGAGCTAGTGAGAGCTAGTGAGTGCTAGTCGGTGTACCACTTTCCGCGAAAAATGGAGACAATTCGTTTTGAGTGGTGATAGTCTACCTTTACATTATCTAAATTATAATACTTTATTAGCCTGAATAGGAGTCGAACTCACAATCTCAGCGTTTAAAGTAAGACACTGTTCCACTGCGGCACAAAAGCCTGTAGTTGAAAAGGAAATAGAAAAATATTTAGCTAAGTCAGTTCGCTAGGTTCAATGGGCTACCTACGATTGATTTGAACCCCGATATGCTCTTTTATCTCTCATCTCAATGAATAGTATAGAGATACATAGACCAAACCTACTTTCCACACAATTTCCAAAACTTTACTTGTTAGTAAATAATTTAAATATATATAACTTTATATATATGGACGCGCGCAACTTCGCCTGCTTATTACCCTTAGGGGAGAATTCTAATAAACCATAAAACACGCGTTCAATGAAATAAATATTTTAAAGAGTATAAATTTCTAATTAGGTCAAAAATCAGTAACGTTTTAAAGATTTTTTCGTACACACTTTCAATTCCTTATTTGCACCCTTAGGGGGTGAATTAAAAAAAAACCGTGAAACACGTGTTCAACGAAATATTTTGCAGAGTTTAAAATTTTATGAAAATCGGTGGCAATATAAAAAAATTCCATAAAAACTTTCAACCCCTATTTCATCCCTTTAGGGTTAAAATTTTTCAAAATCCCTGCTTAGTGGATGTCCAGATTACGAAACTATACATCTTTCCAAATTTCCCGGTTCTACGTTCACGGTTCACGGTAAACGGCAGTTACGGCTCTGCGTGCGTCTTACCTCAGTCAGTCTGTACATGTACTTTTATATACATAAAAAAAAATATTTATTTCAGTTTCATATGTTATCTAACTAGGTAAAAAGTAATGAGACCCAACTATACTAGGTATGTATGTATTATAAATTCGAAAGTAAATCTGTCTGTCTGTCATTCTGTCTTTTACGCAATCAGGGTCACACCCTTAATCCAATTGTAATAAAATCCTCATATAGAGATACTCGAGGGTCACGGGATGAACACAGGTTACTTTTTCTTATATTTGTAATATTATAGATAAATACTAATATATTAAAATATTTATTAATTTGACATGCAATTCATTCTGCCATCTTAATAACAACTGCCGCTACGCGTTGCTAGGCAACGGCTTGCAAAGTTTGTTTGTTATTTTAAGAAAACGTCACCCAAGAGAAGCTTATTTAACGCATACATGGCTTGCGCCGACTCAACGTTATGAAACACAAACGAACTTACAAAAATATTGCCCTTTAAATAATGTTTAAAAAGTTGAGCAAAAGCAACCATTTTAATTAATTTATTTTAAATTTATGGGGTTTTTGTATAATTTGATATTCATCCTTATGAAAATAAATATAACAATCACTTTTAGCAATTCATCTAGATTGGAATAATAGTTTACTGTATAATATTCTAATAAATAATGAAGGAGATGTCACTGATTCGAAATAATCTAGCCTACGAGCGGCATAGTATGAACGACGCGAACCGGTGGGAATCAAATCCAATTAACGGTTTTGCAAATTTTCATAAATTTTCGAATTATTGTTAATTTTTATGTAATTATTTGCGTTTTAAAATTATTTTTAACTACTCTTTGTTTCTTCTAATAGAGTTCGAAAAATTAAGGAAATAATGTTTGGTTATCTCAGTTCGGTTATCTATCGATAACCGAATATACCTAACCGAATATACGTTATACACTTATAACCGAATATATGTTATACACTTAATATATTGTAATTTTAATTATTTGGGGCTTATTATCATTTGGGCTCGCACAAATTATCCTATTTAATATATTAAGTAGGTATCTATGTACGCGCACGGAAAGCATTAGGTACTTTTTCTAATATTAATAATTTCATTTAGTTGCTTTTACTTCTTTTGTTCGTTAATTTCACTTACTCAGATATTTTTTCTAATAAAAAGTCTCAACTTTTTATTCTTTTTAGCATATTTTAATTATTTAGGCTTATATTTTCTTACTAATTCTATTGAAAACTGAAAATAATTTCATAAATATATTTAATAAATATTCGTATAGTTCAAGCGGGCGAAACCGCGTACGGGTCCGCTAGTAGATAATAAATAGATTAAGGCAATGAATATGTCGTGAAGCGATAGCACAAGCGCGTGAATGTAACCGCAATGGTTGTGAGTTCGAATCCCACTCGGGCAATAAAATATTTAATATTTTTATTCCCTCGTTCTGGTAACGAGGCAAAGCGTGACATAGAGTTTCGCCACTTAACACACACTTAAGAACCTAACGTAATTGTTAAGAGACATGAGTGGCGGAACTCGACGCCACGGCTTATCTTTTATACCAGACCAAAGAATGAAAACTATTAATTCCTTCAAATAGAAATCGACGTCACTACCACCCTGTGTACATCCCCACTGTCCCACTCCACCACGATGGCTTCGAAAACTGAAAACACTTGTTTAAGGAATATTTTTAATGAGCGTCGGTTGTAGTCTGTCAGTGTCACTGAGACGCCTCAGCGTGACCTCGGAAATAATTGCGAAGTGGAAAAGAAGAAATTACTTGAGATTTATTCAGGATCATCTAGTTTTGATGAAACGTTTGAAACTTTATACTAGTTGTAAAAAATTTACTAATATTAAACGTAACTAGTATATTTTTATTTTCATGTTCACGTTGTATCGTGCGACTGTGAACGACAACTCGTGAGTTCGATTCTTACTCGAAGAAATTAAATATTTGTGTGGTCGGGGGAATACGATATTATTGTTTTCATTTCCTCGCTCTGGTACCGAGGAAAAGAATAACGTTGAGTTCCGGTACACAACACGTAATGCCTCCAGAAGATTCCCTCTGCCTACCCTCCTATAAACGAAAAACAGTGTGTGATTTTCGAAATATCGTGTAAGTGGTCAACTGCATATGATAATGATAATAACTTAGACCTTCCCCCAAGCTAGATTTAAACCCATAACCGTCACGCTTTTGGGCAGACGCTGTCACACTGCACGGACACTTTGACGGACACGTCGCAGTGTGACAGCGTCTGACCAAAACGTTGACAATTTTTTTATTATAAAGTTGACAAATGACAAAAACTTTGTCAAACTTTTTTATTATAAATATACGCATAATTTTAATGCTTTACCAAATTTAAAATTTCAGCGTTTTATATTGATTTTGTTTGTTTTTAATATTTTTCGAAATAAATACACGATATCCGCTATAAAATCACTCGCCTATACACTTTTGGCCCATTTTAGAGACATGTGAGTTAGATGGTGGAACCTAACAACGCATTTTGGCTAACCAAGCTGAAGAGTGACCCATATTATAAATTTGGATAATCCCACGAGTCAGCTTAAATAAACAACTATTGCCTTAGGTCATATATGTTTTGTTTTGGCAGTGTTTTATTTTCCGACCGATTAAATAATAATTAAAAAGAATTAAAATTAAATATTCAAGAAATAATTATGAAATTTAATTAACACTTAACTAATTAGTGTAAATAAAGAAACAAAAACCCAACAGAAAAGAAAATAAAAAAATAAAATATTATTAAAAAATATTGTTTTAAAAAGAAGCTTTTATTCATAATTACATAAGTCACACAAAACATATTATTATGATATGTAAACACACATGTTACGTGTAATAGAAGCTCAGGATGTACGTTTGCTTCACGGCCGCGGATAATCTGAACGGATTTCGGTGCCTTAGATGGTGTTAGTAGGATTAAGCGATGAAAGGAAGTCCTTTTTGTGTGTTGGAATAAACTAAGACCGTCTTGGCACAGTGGCACGATCGTTGGTAATCGCGAAGGTGGTGAGTTTGATTTCCTCGAAATTATATTTTTTTATGTTTTTATTAAGTGTCGTTGAAATTTTATATGCTTGTTATAATTTATTTACGTTCTTAGCATCTCTGTAGATAATCGTCTGAGCGTTTCTGAATTGTACAAATTTCCAATACACCAAGATCACAAGAACGTAAAGCCACTGGCTGAAAAATCAGAGGTAACATTAGCCAATGGACAAACTGCAATGAGATATACTCACCTGGACTGAATTCCTGTCACCTGCGTGCTACCCGCAGATATAATATGTTTGTTGAAGAATATCGGAAATATTTATTTACGTTTATATTTCCATTTCTTCGCTGTGGTGTAAAGGTAAAGCGCGGCGTTGAGTTCTGCCACTCAACACGAAATGCCTCCAGAATTCGGCAGAAAGTGGGAAATGGACTGTTTTAGCACTAGGTTCCTTCTGTCTACTCTGCTGCTACACGCTGTATGCGTGTGGCTGATGATGGTGATGATGACAAAGATCATTGCTATAAATTTGATATCTCTTGGTTGAATAATTTATTAATTGCTATGCTTATTCCTCAACTCAACCTCAAACTAGTGACGTATCGTTACAATATTCAGCAAGTAACATTAAAATAGTATTAGATGAATATATATATATTTTTCAGTTTCACGCTCTATCCTGAATGCAGAGGCCTGGCAGAGGGAGACTAGTATTAAGACACTCCGCTCCCTACCTTCCTCCGCGAATTTTGGAGGCATAGCATGTTGAATTGTGGAGCTCAACGCTGCGCTGTACTTCGACATCAGAGAAATGAAGATGTTAAATATTTCATTTATTCGAGTCGAAATCGTATCCACAACTGGTTGGGAACGTGACTGGCATGTTTACAGTCACGCACTCGTACCGTTGCACTAAAACTGATGATTTTATCAAAGCTTTAACATAATTTATATATGATTATTCAGTAATTAATTTTTAATGACCATAACGACGGTATCGTCAACCGCATGTGCAAATAAATAAATTTAATATGACGGAAACGAAACATGTCAGCTTAAATTAATAATTGTATAACAATTCCAGAAGCCAGTCGTGGCGCAGGGGCACAAGGTGTCCAAAGCTTCCGCTATGGTCGCTCAACCGGTGGTTTACCTAACCCACCGTTGGGCTGCGGCTATTGAAAGTCGAATGGCGAAGGCCTTTGATCGTGTGTGGCATGGGGCGCTCCTTGCTAAACTTCCATCTTATGGGCTTCCCGAGAATTTATTCAAGTGGATTGCTGCTCCAAACTTATGCCCGTGAACGCTGGCGTTCCCCAAGGCTGCGTGCTGTCCCCTACGCTGTTTACTCCGGCTGCGCAAGTCTTTCTCGGGGAAACGCTGAACAGTGCCGAAAACTTGTGTCTTCTGTTGAGGCATCCCTCGAGAATGTCTCTTCACGGAGTGAAAGGAACTTGGTTCAATTTAAACCCCTGAAGACACCAGTTTGCGCGTTTACTACAAAAAAACCCCATTTATCGTATCGCCAGTCTTTCAGAACACCACTCTTACAGCCTCACCCAGTATCAGCACATTGGGCCTTAATGCTTAGAGTGATTGCCAGTATCGCGATCACCTTAAAAGTACGGCCAAGTTGGCCTCGAAGAAACTGGGGGTCATCAACAGAGAGAGACGGTACTTCACGACAAAACACCGAGTGGCCTTATATAGGGACCAAGGTTCGGCGTCATATGGAGTACTGCTCTCATCTCTGGGCTGGTGCACCCCAGTATCAGCGTGACCCATTTGATCACATACAACCTAGAGCCTTTCGAATCATTAGGGATCCAATGATCTGTGAAAGGCTTGACATTTTGGCTTTGCGTAGAGACGTCTCCTCGCTGTGCGTTCTCTATCGCATTTATCATGGGGAGTGTTCTGAAGAACTGTTTGACCTACTACCTGCCGCCGAATTTTCCAACCGCACAGTACGTCACAAACTTAAATATCATCCACACCGCCTGGATATGTGGCACTCTACTACTGTGCGGTTTCGTAGGAATTTCCTTCCACGCGCCACGGAACTGTGGAATGGCCTACCCGCGGCAATACACAAACATTGACATTTGAAATATTAAATATGATCACATTACAAATACTTGATATTTCATAAAACTAATAATTACAAAACCCATCAAGTGCGAGTTGGATTCGACCGCCGAGGGTTCCGTATTAGTTTCAAGACCGAACCGAACCGACCGACCGAAGACTCACAAAAGTTTAAAAACTTAAATTTAAAAGTTGTATGTAGTTCACTCAACATGCACTACATGTTCACACCTCCAGAGAACGACAGTGTCTTAATAGGAGCGGAGTGTCTTAACACCGTGAGCCCAGTTTCCCTCTGCCGACCCTGCTCTGACCCTTACACAGCGTGAAGTTAAGTGATTAACTCTATATATATACTAGTATATACTAGTATATACCAGTATATACCAATACTTTAATAGTTTAAATGCAATTTTGTCGCCATCCCCTTAGATTGGATGCATTTGATATCACGACACCGCCTCATTTCCATACATCCAATACTTGGATTAAGTTGTGGGTGGGAAAATTATAAATCCTTCTGTATAGCAGTTTCTGTACTAAACGTGTCCTGGTAAGCTCTTTAAAAGCTTTCGAAGTTTTGGAGACAGCGCGTGTATTTTGTTGTGTGCTTATAATATATTAGATAAGGTTGTACAGAAAATTGCTTGTAAATTAAAGATTATTTTTCTTATTGATTTTTTTTTCATTTGGATGGTTGATTTCAGACAAGTTAATTATTGTTTTTTTTTCTCTTTAATATTATTTTAACTAACTAAAAATTTATTCTATTCCCATCTCGCCACCAAACATCCAAGAAGAGCCTTGGGCTTTATTTTCTATTTTCTGCCAATTATTTAGTAGATCGTCCAGGCTTAAGCCGGAGGATATTTACTGAACGCTCAAAGGATATCAAATCTTCACTGAACAACTGCTAGCAAGAAAATATATGCTTGTGACACCATCGTAGCACAGCGGTAATGACTGACAGTAAAAGCGGTGGAATTTGGAATTATTTTTCAAAAAGTAAAAAAAATCTGCACACAGTAGGGTAGACAGAGGGAACATAGTGTTAATACACTCCGTTCCCCACTTTGCATGATGATATTAAGCGCCACAATTGTTTTGATGATGTACTATTAAATACTTTCCAAACCAATAAAGTACAAAATAATGCTAAAAATATATATCCCGTATATAGCAGGGTAGTTAGAGAGAACCTATTATTAAGCCAATCCGTTCCAATCACATACAATTTTCGATATCATGTCTTCTCACCAGATCGAGATGGATATAATTGATTGCCCCAAGTAAAAATCGAACCCACAATCTTCACATTCCCAAAAAGATACCTTCAAAAATTTCACCAGGTGAAATAAAACTGCCATCTCGAAAATGATTTACACAAACGCCGGCTAAGAGACAGTACCGCACCTCACGAACTGTAACGCGCCAAGATAAATGTCAGCGGCGTGGACCTGACGGGGGGCTGTAATAATAAATAAAGAAATGCCGACGTCTTACGCCGACTACGTATTCTCAAATGGTTGGCGGTGATAAAAAAAACACGATTTCGTGTTAATATAATATGATTGTTGTGTCTTGTTACAACCTGTATAGGTCTATGCTTGTTTGAGATTTTTATGTTTTGTAACACTCTGTATATTGTGGTTTTTTTTCCAAGTATACTATGGTCAAACACTGTCTTTATCTATCTTTTAATAGACTGAAATAATATTAAATAAATAATGGGACAGTCAAGCGGGCGCCGCGGGAGGCTATTTAACTAGTTTTTAAATAAAAATGGATTTTATATACATTTAATAAAGAGATGATTAGAAGAAGATTTCAGAAGAAACAATTAAATATATAAAATCCGTTCCGAGTAAGTAAAACGTTATTTTATATTTATTGTGAAAAATATTTCAGATGTTTCTTTAATACCGTGGCCCGTTTTCCACCGTGATATGGAAATAAGCGAGTAATAGTTAGGCGGAACGGATTTCTTTTAAATAAAATAGGTTAACATTACTAACAATAAATAGTTATAGATTTTGTAATTACTTTGCTTCACCGATTGGCCCTACATAGGACGCAGGTTCGGCCTCATATAGAGTAGTGTTCTCATCTCTGGGCTGATGCACCCCAGTGTCAGCTGCAGGGATCCAATGAGCTGTGAAAGGCTTGACACTTTGGCTTTGAGTAGAGACGTCTCCTGGCTGTGGTTCTCTATCGCATTTATCATAGGGAATTTTCTGAGGAAGTGCTTCCTCAAAACATAAAATATGATATGGGTACCTTCAAAACGCGCGTCTATCTACACATAAAAGGCCGACAACGCACCTGTTGCTCCTCTGGTGTTCAAGGGGTCGTGGGCGGTGGTGATCACTTACCTTCAGGAGATCCGAACACTCGTTTGGTATGTCATTTTCCCATAAAAAAAATACTCGCTGGGACTGAGCAAGTTCATTTTAACTCTTTCTGCTTGCTCAGAACTTTTCCAACTTTTTATTGATAGAAATAACTCTTGCTAGTTCAGTATAGTTCTTAATGGGCTCGCTTCTTTCATGGTGCAAGCCAGTTTGTAAGCTCTATCATCTGCTCTCTGAAAGGACTGAAACTAGTGAAAGGACTGACTGTAGGGGGAGATCTCCGTTGACCTCGGTTGATCATCCCTATTAGATAAAGTTTAATTTCAATAAATTAAACTTTATCTAATAGGGATGATCAACCGAGGTCAACGGAGATCTCCCCCTACCTCTCTTACCACTCACTTTTCCATTATAAATCTTTTTTGCTATTCTTTCGTCACTCATTCGTTCGACGTGCCCAAAGTAGTTGATAACGTTCTTCTTTATTCTCACCGTGACATCCTCGCTAGCACCAGCCATATTGTGTAGATATTTCATCAGCTAAATAATTCGCATTCAGGCTAAAACCATTATTTTTACACACTTCTTTCAGAGTGGTGCCTGCAACTCGCATTCTAATGATGCAATGATCACTTCATCATCTGCTTAAAATTGATATTCTAGTCACCAACTTTCACTGGCATATCCTTTAGTTTCACTCCTCTCACTCTCACGTAAGAATGAGTTATATATCAATTTCCATGTTCTTGAAAATTGGGCACTACATGAGGAACGGAGTATCTTAATGCTATCTCTGTCTACCCCGTTAATATGCGATAATGTTATCTCTGTCTACCTTATTATATGCGGGATACAGTGCTTAGCGGATTAAAAAATATAATTATGTGATTCTCTGCTAAATGATTTATCTGCGTACAAAAAATAATACTAACCAATCTATCAATACAAAAGATATGTAGCTAAGTTACTTAAGATAACCTAAGGAAACCTTTTATCTATTTTCTTTTTCTTTTTAACCTTACAATTACTTCCCGTACATCTGTCTATTGTCGATGTGCATTATCGAAGTGATATTTTGAACTGTGTAATTATTTTAAAATCTTAATATTTAAAAAAAAAATACATTGAACTCACGCTTCTGCAGGTTCGTTCAAGGATTTTTTCTATGAAATAACACGTCATGTGAGGGCCAAGCCTGCATTTGTACTTTTGTTATAAATCAGAGATGTGTCACACGGAATGTGTACCTTTAAAATATTTTGTTTTATAGAAGAAACCATCGATCGACTGTAAACACGATGAGTTTACGTCCGTTTCGCACTCGGTGAAATCAACTATGTTCATTTCTGCCCCCTGGTAATAAGACACAGAGTGGCGTTGAAATTCGTCACGTAACTGGAAACTGACAATTAGACCAGTGGATGGTCAAAACAAACAAAATAATTTACTAGTGGAGTATTAGCTATGTATGTATCTAACAAAGGGATTAATCAATTGTTCTGTCTATATGAAGTTATTCTATAACAGTATTATCGATATAGGACAGTCTATCATCCGCAATAAAGTATTCCATCAATCGGACCTTATTAATTTTAGATTTTAATTAGATAAAAATTATTATATAGAATTCATTTGCTGTTTCAATGAGCCTCGATGGCCTCAATGTTAAGAAATATATATTTTATCCTATTATGTATTGACTAAGATGGCGAAAGCGAATAAAAAAACCAAAAAATATGATTAAAAAAAATAAAATGGTAAAGATTAAATATATATTCATAATAATCGGTTGAATAGTTTTAGCGTAAAAGCGTAACAAACAAACGTACATTCACATTTATAATATAAGTATGACGATATAGTATAACTTATGTTTCTTTAACCGTAGTTTAGTCCTTTTTAAAGCTTTAATCGAAGGAAACACTTAGACTTAAACAGCTTAATACTCTTTTGGTTTTTATGTTCTTTTCTTTCATGCCGTTTTCATCGAGCATCTACCTTGAGTTATTGGCCACTTTAAGTAGACTTTTCTCATAGAATTCGACGTACAACTTTTAGATTTGGAGATCTTTTTCTTCCATATTTTGTACACCCAGCTCTCCACTTTCCACCCAATCTTGGAGCTATTATTATAACCCCGCGCTTTGTCTTGTTAACACAGCTAAGAAACTGATTCATTTACCTAAGTAGGAATCGAATCGAAAATCGTCATGTTTACAGGTAGACATTTTGCCGATGCACCACGACGGATACAATACACAAGTTCTCAGTATGGAACCAATATATGTACGTCTATATGAACTATTGGCCCTTTTTTCGTTCTATACAGGCGGTTTTTTTGGTTATTATATTTTTTTATAAATTACGTAACGAGGTAGTTAGTTAGACATTTACGATTTAAAAATAGAAAGCTTGTTATGTAAAATTATTTTTTAAATCCACATTTTATTAAGTTTAAATATCTTTATATATAATAAAACAGTAAAAATATGTTGTCTGTACATTTTGTATTTTTGACTGAAATGGACTGAGGGACACTTAAAAAGAAATATGGAAAGATATATATATATATATATTTAATTTCTTATCTGTCTGTCTGTCTGCCTGTATGTATGGTCGCGCTGATCTTCGAAGGTACTGAACCGATTTTCTTCAAACTTTCACCAATTGCTTTGTTTTAATTCAACTTAACATCCTAAGTTTGTTTCATCAAAATCAGTTGATTGAAAAAAAAGTAATCGTCATTTGAACGAACTCAAGACATGAGCTTGTCTGCAAATATAAACCAATCCATATCTATCTATCTATCTATACTTATAATAAATCTGTATTTGTTTGTGATAAATCTCTATTTTTAACCAACTTACAAAACAAGGAGGAGGTTCTCAATTAAATATTTTCGATTCGATATACGATTTATTTATTAGGTTAATTATTTTGAATTCGATTTTGATATTGAATTATTGGATATAGGGTTTGTAATCAATCATTACAGTTATTTTACAAAGAATATTATTAATCGTTACACAAATCAATAATGTAACATTTAAGACTGCCTTTGAACGAGTTAAAATAAAAATAAATATAGGTACTTTATTTCTTCAACAGATTTTACACGGAAGCAATTGGTACAGCGATCTCCTTTTAAGCAAGTAATGCCTGTGTTAGGAGACCCCGCTCTTTCAATACAATATTTAATATATCTGTTTTATATAATACATTTTACAATTAAACTAATTAAATACTTTGTACATATATTAGTTAGGTTGAACGTGTACTTACGTGTGTTGCATAAGTGTGTGTGTGTGTGTGTATGTACATATGTGTATGTGTATGTATGGGGGGTGTGTGTATATTGCTTTGTGGGTGATTGTATGTCATTGGACATGGCGTAGGAGAGTTTCTGTGTCATGATATGTGAGTGTCTTGATCCAGTCCGTGAGAACTTTTTTACAAGCGCGGTTGTTTTTCGGATAGATGTAAATGTGTTTAATTATCTCATTATATAATTGAGCAGAACGTTTCATAAATTGCATGGAGGCAAATCTCGTTTTAGTTATGGGAATTTTAATTATATTGTATTTTCTTCTTTTTTCTTTTATGTTAGCATCATAACAAACCGTCTTAGGAGTTTTTAAAATAATCTGAGTTATGTATATTTTCCTATCAGAGAGCAATGAGCTGAGTTTATATAAATGTTAAGTGGAGACTCTGAGTTTTTTGAAGCACATACACTTGATTAGAGCTCGTTGTGCCCTTTCTAATTCGAGGAACTTCGATTTTGCAGTACCGCCCCAAACGGAGATACAATAAGACAGCACCGACTGTGCAATTGATATATATATACTTCGTTTAGAGGGTTTCTGGGTTGAGCTGACTTAGAAGCTATGCATTTCGGAATCACATGCCGTAGTGTCCTAAATATCCAGCAGAACTTCCTTATCCTGCTTGCAACTTGCTCAATTTGTGAGTACCAGGATAGTCTCTGATCTATAATAACACCTAAATATTTAGGAGATGGGACTTTGTTAATGGTAAGGCAATTACAGTTTGAATTCACTCTCCACAATCTCCACAGATATGTATTTTAATATTAAAATCATTTGTGGGTTGGGTACGATTGCTAATACTAAAATATATAAAATTTGTTTTAATAATATTTAGAGTTAGAAGGTTTTCAGCTAACCATAAGGCTAATTTTCCTAAGCCTTGTTCAGCAGTGTGTTGAATATCAAGCAATAAATCACCAGTAAAAACGAGATCACAGCTGTATCATCAGCGTAAGAAAAAACTGTTGCGTTTCGTAGTTGCTATATTACAGAGCTGATTTACGTAGATAAGAAAAAACGTAGGTCCTAAAACGGAACCTTGAGGAACGCCATATGAAACATCTACATCATCACTAACATATTGACTTAGCTTAACTCTCTGTTTCCTGTTTGAAAGATAGCTAGTTAACAATAGAAGTGGTTTTCCACGAACTCCGATGTGCTCCAAGTTACGTACAAGCAGCGGAATGGACACGGTGTCCATTGTCAGTTAATTAAATTAGTCATTATGTACAATAACTGTCACTGACAGTCTGTCAGTCAAT
>DWGR01001719.1:0-15279 GCA_018247715.1 Heliconius burneyi | reverse complement strand
AGGCATGTAGAGAGCGTAGCGTTTGGCGCTCCGTTCTCTCTGACTACCCTGAGCTAACTACTGAGGGATAAGGCGTGAAGCTGTGTTGCTGTTGTTGATATTCATATTTATATCATTTTATTATATTTAGGTCATCGTGGCGCAGCGGCACAAGGGTGTGACTGTAACGCGACGGTTGTGGATTCGATCCCCACTCGAGGAAGTGAAATGTTTCTTTCGTTTCGTTTCGTCATTTTATTCGTCATTTCGTTTACATTTCTATTTCTTCGCTCTGGTGTCGAGGCGAAGCGCGGCGTTGAGTTCTACCATTCAACATGCAATGCCTCTAGAATTTGGCAGAAAGTGGGAAACAGAGTGGCTTAACACTAGGTTCCCTCTGGCTGCCTTGCTGTATGTGGGATACATGAAGCTGATTTTATTTATATAATATTAATATAGAAGTTCAGATTTATTAATTGTTTCTTCTTAATGAAATTTACACTGTTTGTTTGTTTCGCATACCCTCGCTCGCTTAGCTATCTGTAATGATAAAGACGCCAACCTGTAGCGGACAGAAGGAACCTAGTGTTAAGATTCTCCTATTACCATAGCTAGTAAATAAAAACTTGGAGAACCTTCCCGAAGTAGGAATTGAACCCACTTGCTGTGTCGCTGAGGCATAATAGCATCAATTTTCAATAATATTATACAAACCGGTGAAAGTAAAATTCCTCAACTCATCACTATGTAATACAATTGTAATATTTACATCACTTGGCCTACAAAATTCTATGAAAGCGAAAGTCGAAACTGTTGCCATCTTTGTCCATGAAGCCGTTTATACTTTAAGAGATTTAGAAATATTAAAAATATATAATAGGTATATGAGAATAATGTATATAAATGTTTGGATATATATTTGTTTAGCTTCATGCTGTATACCACAGATAGTTGTGTAGACAGAAACTGGGAACATAGTGCTAAAACACTCTTCCGTTCCCCACTTTCAGCCGAATTCATTACGTGTTAAGTGAACATGAACATGAACTAAACGCTGTGCTTGGCCGTATAACCAGGGCGATGAAAAGGAAAATATTGAATATTATTTTAAATGTCCTTATTTCAGATTTAAATATTCTTAATAAATGTGTAATTGCTTAATTTTAAAATACTTTTAAATTAATTTATTACACATTTAGGCTCAACCTATATAATAATTAATAGAAAAAGAAAATAATTTTATTAAAGAAGCCGATTAAATATGATTTTTTTATGTTATTCAATATATTTCTTAACAAAAATCACATATTTCATATAAATATGATATTCTATTGTATTAAGATATAATAAAAAAGCACTCTTAAATCATATTCATTAAATAAAAAAATACATTATCATATTTACAAAATCCGTAGTTATAAACGATCTCTTTCCATCTTTAAGTCTGCAAGAAAGAGACAGCAATACAACAGTGAACAACGTTTATAAGAGCTCCAAATGTATAAAATATTATTAAGAAACTTAATATTCTCTTTTTATTTGAAATACACTAAAATAAGCGAATTTTAGGAGAGCTTTCGTACGTGATGGGTACAGGTTTGTTTCCAACACGAAAAAAATATTAAATTTAAATTATATTAATGTCATTTCGTGCTCTGGTATGCAAAGAGCTGTCTTGAGTTCTACAACTTATCAAACAATTTCTCCATATTTCTAAACTCTAATAAATTAAAAGCGCCTAAGAATTAACACTGACAAGAATTTCTAAGGAATTTTAAATAACTAATATGTAATAAATATTATTTGCTCCTAACATATTTGTAGGCGCTTATATCTTATAGGATTTAGTGGTGTCTGGCGGGGATTCAAAACCGTGCTAATCTGGCAATGGACAATGTCATTTATAAAATTATTGACAAGAAAATATAAAAAAATTGCTTTATTAATTATGAAAACGTATAAAGCTTTATAATTTAACGAAAGTAGGGGAAAATTTTTGCATCTTAGTTAACTTTCAAAGTTACCACCACCCAAGATCCATTTCATAATAGTACTTACGTGTGTTGTGTGTATGCGCACATTGCTCGGCTCTCTGTCTTCAACATCAGTTGGTATTTTAGGACTAAGTTATATTACTTCTTAATTGAGATATAAAAAGCCCAAAAAATATTTCAGTTTAATAAAATCTGTTGAAACTTACCAAAAAGACCTCAAATTTATGATTCAGGCATGATAGGCAGCAAAGTAGGCAGATAGAACCTACTGGCACCCACTTTCTAACGAATTCTGGAGGCATTGAATGTAGAGTGGCAGAACTCAATGCCACGCTTTGCCTCGACACCAGAGCGAAGAAATGGAAATATAAACGTAAATAAATATATCACTTCATCGAGTGGGGATCGAACCCAGAACCGTCGCGTTATAGTCACACCACTGTGCCGCTGCGCCACGACGTCCTTCATATTATACAAAAACTAAAATTTCAATGAACAGACATACTTTTACCATTTATATATATAAAAAACAGCTTTAGCAATTCATAATGATGTAGTTCAATCTCACGTCCGCAACCTTTGAGATGATCCTAAGTGTCTTAAAAACTCGCAAATTGAAATGAAGAAATATGTTAAGAAATATTTTGTAATCACAATGTTAATGTATGGTTGAGTATCGGATATATTTCAAGCTACTGTCGTTAATATAATAGATTATTGTTTACGGCTAATTATTATTTTTGTTTAAAAAAAGACTTTGGAGGCAATGCTGGCCCACAACAGCGAGCCTGTTAACGGGACGATTGTGGCTTCGATTCCGCCACAAAGTAAAAAAAAATATTTAAAAACTTCCCGTCTATTTTGCTTAATCAAGGGGAATTAAATCCACAGCTATATAGTTTACAGTTACATACTTGTGCCCACGACTGCTTCACATGATAAAAAAAATCTAAATCTTAAATTATTCCATCATGCGGGAAGCGAATTAATATTTCACGAGTACAGCCTGTAACCGTGTTATACTCGTAATAGCGACTACTTAATCATCATATAAGATATATTTAGGATATTCAGACTGTAAACAGTTCTTAGCCATCGTTTTTTGGTTGTAATAGTTGAGGGCTCGATCTCAAGTAGATGTATGGTTATATTTAAAATATTTTGACTTCAGATTCAAAATGTCTTGACTTTGTGGTCATCTATGGTCTTAGCTGCGTCTACAAATGTAAACATTTTTATTTGTATCTAGAAACCCAGCATACTAATTTAGACTAAAACAGTCTAAGTGACCCAATGAAATTACATAAAGGTCACTAAAATTAACGAGAAGCCAATGACAGCGGATCATTCTAATGAAGCTCCCACAGTGAAGTGCATACGAAAGCAATCTTATCCAATTAAAGTATATCCAACTGTTGTGTGTGGTACAAGTTACAAGTGAAGCGTTGTAGGTACTATTTTTAATAGCTGGCAAAGTGGAAACTATCATTAAGACATTCTGCCAACCAAATTTCGAGACATTGCGTATTGAGAAGTGAAACTCAACAAGACTTGGTCTTGTTGCCAGAGTGAATATATGAAATATTAAGTTCCCTCAAGTGGAAGTCAAACCTACAACAATTGCACTTACAGCATGATGCTATGCGCCATGATGCCTACTAATATTTATTTCAAAATTATTTATATTTTATTATTATTTTAATAATTTCAGTCGTTAAGGATTTTTAATAAATCAAGTTTGATTTAGTCTTAATTACTTATTTAGAAAACGTATAATAACTTGAACGTAGCAGGATTTGAACCCGCGCTTCCATAACCCTCCAAGTTTTCTAAGAGATCAAATCCCGATACGTTAATTAATTTATACTTTTTCTAAATAAGCATTTCTCTTTCTTAAGTGTGGAAAAACACTTAAAAAATGTCATAAATTGATTTATTCTTTATTTTCATTTATATAATTACTTACGAGAAACACTCTGTTGCCCAAGAATTGCTCAATTTCTGAGATAATGCGTGTGGATTGGTATAACTGAAAATCGATTTGTTAGTAAGTGCTAAGTATTTAGGGGTAGACCGTTTAGTACGTATCAGAGTGAGAAAATGATAATAATTCATTTCTCGAGCTGAAGTCAAAAGCCACTAGAACTGCCGCCAGAAAATATTAAAAAAAACTATAACTCAAAAAGTTATATTACTTTTCACTTATACCACACAATAAAGTCAAGGCCAAAGTTAATTTCTGAGTACCCTCGATTTACTAATAAAGCGCTACTTAAACATTTCGTAATACTCATAGGTCTACTTCCACTCTCGTTACGTACTGTTCTTAACGATCATACCCACAACAAATTTGCACAAGGTTTAAATTATATCTTACGTTTTATTCCTATTTTTGTATATATTTATTTATCTTTTTTTTGTTAATTGATTTGTTGGAACGGTAATTACAGTTCACATGCATTTTTATATTATATAAGCTAAAGACAATAAAGTAACGCATCACTTCACCCAGCTAATTCAGTAGAGACAGAGAGATAGAGAGAAAAAAGAGAGAATATAATAAATATAGTTATAGTGTTTGATTAACGGTTACAATAACAGTGTACGGTTTGTACACTGTTATTGGTTAGCAATAGCCTAACTACTGTAATTAAAATTAGCGCTAACGATCAATATTTATATAATCTAAACTTTATGAAAGTTAACTATCCTGCTATCTGCGGGATACACCGTGAAGCTATAAAAAATAGATTTAATCAGATGACCGATTGATCGGTAATTGTAGTTAAGGCATCAGAGTCTACTTTCAATTTTCTGATTTTTACTAATAAGAATCTAAACAAATCATCTTCACGCTATATCTCGCGTGTAACAGGGTAACTAAAGGGTACCTAGAGTAAGTTATAAGGCACTCCTTTCCATTTTCCGCAAAAGAATAAAACTCAACTCAACTCAACTTGATTCAAACAAATTCAACTTTTGCCTTAATTTTGGGACAACTTATAGATATAGCTCAATTTCTTAATAATATTCTTTATGCTACATTAAATACTATATTATATTTTCTTAGTACTTACGTACTTAACTTCCATATATTTCACAGACCTCCATACAAACAATTTGAAAGGCATATCTCTATAATATGTTGTAATTAGAATTACATTACATGTAACTACTCATCTCATAAACCACTCCATGACATCTCAAAGGAGATGCTGTAAATCAGATCTGGGTTAAAAATAATTGAATGCTTCAAGTTGGTTCATATAGAAATCATTATATAACTGTACAAAAAGTAAATGGCTTATGTTAACACGCTATATATTAAAAATCAAATCAAATCAGCTTCACGCTGTATCCCGCACACAGCAGCGTAGGCAGAGGGAACCTAATGTTAAGACACTCTGTTCCCCACTTTCCGCCGGATTCTGGAGGCATTGTGTATTGGGGGGCGGAACTCAATTCTGCTCTTTGCCTCGACACCAGAGCGAAGAAATGAAAATATCGAACCCACGCCCATCGCGTTACAGTCACACCCTTGTGCCGCTGCGCCACGGCACAAGGTTGTCACTTATATACGTTCTTTCAATATTAGAAAATTCAATGTTTTTCCCACTCTCCGTCCATTAAGAATCACTGGGCATCCTCTCTCTCGCCCTCTCTCACTTATATTTCATACAAACAGTAAATACCTCTTATTATATGTATTTTCTTTTCCTTTAGTCTAATATAAGAAAACTCATCTTTACGTTCAAAAATTTCCCGATTAAGGAGTCCAGGACAAGATCTATAGGTACCCCAATAAAATAGTAAAAACAATGATCTCCATTAAATCAATACAAATTCCACTGAACTAACAAATCGTGCCAACAAGTGATATTCATCCAGATCATCTGAAGGTTCCGGAGTAACCTACCTTTGGAATGCGTTTTAAGTTCAAATTAAATTTCAAACAAAAATCAGCTTTAATATTTAAATGTAAGGTTCAAATTTACGCAAAAGAAAATATATTTTCTCAAATGAATTGTCTATTAAAAGTCAACCTTAATAGACTAAATTAAAGTCTTGTTTTGTCTAAACTAAATTCTTCTTTCAATCTACAGTAAAATTTGAATCGTATTGTGTAACCAATAGGGTTGTATTTACAAAAACCTGTTTAGTATAAAATAATTATATAGAAGCTTGCACTTTTCATCTTTGATTGTTAACGTTTATTTCTGAACGTTATGATTGTAGTGTATCATTACATATAAATATAGATCTGTCCTAATATTAGTAAATAATACTAAATATTAGACTTGGTCATTTTTTGAAATGCCAAATAATATAAGATTATGGTGGGGTTGCCAGGTCTCCAGTATAAAGCAAGATGTATTTGTTTCAAGGTATGTTTGGTTTTGTTTGTATTCTTTTCTTTTTCTGGTATCATAATAATATTCTTAGAAAAAATTGTGTCTTGACTCCATTTTGCATTTGATTATATATCATAAACATATATCAATAATGCCAAAAAGTGGGCAGAGGAGAGATTCACTCTATGTACCTGCGTACGGGAAGTTAAAAAAATATCTAAAATATATATAAATATTCACTGCAAACTTCATGAACAAACCTTATGATTATGATGGAATTACCTTAACATTAATGTTTTGTAATATAATTTTTGTATAATTATTACAATAATAAAGAATGTAATAATAATAAAAATACGTGCGTGACGCCGTTGAGGTCATCGTTGCTAGAGTGCCAATATATCCGCGACGGTTGCGGATACGATTTCCGCTCGAAATAATAATAAAATATTTAATATTCTCATTTCTTCGCTCTAGTAACGAGGCAAACAGCGTTGCGATCCGCCGCCTAACCCGCAATGCCCCAAAAATTCAGCTGAAAATAGAAAAAGGAAGTGTTTTAAAGGAAGAACAGTGTCTTAACATTAGAATCCCAGATTCACCCAGGAATGTGCGAGATGTGCGTGAACAATATCTCGATATATTATGGTAATGTTAAAAAAATCTGAATTTATATGGAAATTGAAATCAAAATAAGATTTATCACAAGCAAAGTTGAAAGTTAACGTCAGTTATTACAGAGTTTACTTTTAAACTTAATAAAAAAAAACAACTTAAATAGACTATAGAATAGTCATAAAAAGCCTACATAATAATAACAATGCTATTTAACTCTGGCAAAGATATAGGCGTGAAATTGTAGGAATTTGTGAATCAATCGCCCGCCTTTTAGTGAATCACGAACATGTTTTGTAAATAATAGAGATATCTTAACCAAGAAATAAATATATTTTAGGCTAAATAAAATTATATTTATTTATGTGGCAGAGGAAACCTAGTGCTCAGACACTCCGTTCCACGAACAATTTACGAGACATTGCGTGTTGAGTACCTAGTGGAATTTAACGCAGCGCTTTGTCTTGTTACCAAAGCGAGATAGTGAATATAAATATTTTTTCCAAATGGGAATCGAAATCACAACCGTCGCGCTTACAATCGAGTTGATGTACCGCTGCACCACGACGATTTCATGAATTCTTTATATTGTGTTTCATTTAACTTTACGTACTTACCTTACGTATAAAGCAAGCAGCAACACACATTGAGACGCTTGTAAAAGCGACTAGTTGTGGGTTCGATTGCCACTCGAAGAAGTGAAATATTCAATATTTTCATTTCTTTGCTTTGGTGTCGAGGCAATGCCTTGTGGTCTCAAAGTCAAGGCTCAGGGAGCCTGGTGGCAGAGGAAGTCAGAGCCCTGCTACATGCAGGATACAGCGTGAAGCTGAAAAACAAAGAAATCTAGTTTCAGCGTGTCTCATAAAAATCATAATTCGACCTCGTTACATATCTTCTTTATTATAATATACTCGTACACCACCAACACATCACGATTCATTCGAACATCATTTGCTAAATTGCGTTACGCGTTAATGGATTAATAAGTACGAATACGAATACGTACGGTTAAATCGTTTAACTTAGATTATATAAGAGATATATATTTAATTTAAATAATGCTGTAGGTATGTTAAATTGTACGTATGAGGTCATAACTGGCGCAGGTTTTGGGTTCTATTTCCACTCAATTTAATATTTTTATTTATTCGGTAACGAGACATAGCGCGGTGTTGAGTTCCGAAACTTAACACGCCTTTATAATTCAGCGGATAGTGGGGAACGGAAGTGTTTTAATGAGAACGGAGTGTTTCAGTTTTTTGGAATTTAATTGTACTAACAAAATTTCTATATACTTATAAAATACTCACTTTTTTATAGCTTTGGCGCGTTGAGAATGGGGTGCTTTAACACTAGGTTCCCTCTACCTACCCTGCTATATGCGGGATATAATGGGAACCTAAACAAAATTACAACATATAATCAATCAGTGTAGCTAAATGAACCAGAATAACATTCAAAGGAATGAATCAGATATCATGTATGTATTTTTAATTCTGCCAGTTCTTCCGATAAATTTTCATCGCACGGATATGACCTATAGTTACTTATATTATAATTTTAATTGTATAATTTGCGAATTATTTATTACGAGAGATTTATTGTAACGTCATCGTATCTAGCTAGGATGGTGGCAGGTTCGATTTCCACTAAAGGGAATGTTTATATTTAGAAAATATTTGTAGTTAGGTAAAGTGCGGCGTTTATTTCTGCTAACCTTTTCGGAATATCACCAAAATATTCAATTAAATAGCCTAGTATATATGCATAAGAACGTAAAAAAATATACATATTTCGCGGTTATATAACGCGGTGCTGAGTTCTGCCACTCAACATGCTGTCTCGAGTTTGTGTGAAAATAGGTGCACACGTGGTCAAATGAAAATAGCTAGTATTGTAGTGTATAAAATGATGCAATAAGCCCTCAGGGTAACACTGAACACAAGCACGAAAGGTTACATCGACAAGATTAAGATGGTGTTATATAGCCTAATAGCCTATATAGCCCTTCGCGACTATCGGTGAATCCAACAAAAATTAGACAAATAGAATTACTTCCTCAGATTAAAGAGATAAACCAAACAAAATCCTCAGCTTTATTAGCTTCACGCTGTATCCCGCAAGTAGCAAGGTAGGCAAAAGGAACCTAGGAACCTAGTCTTAAGACACATTGTTCCCATTCAGATACTTCCGTTCCTCACTTTCGCTTTGCCTCGTTATCGGAGCGAGGAAATAGAAATACCAAATGTTACACTTCCTCGAGTGGGAATTGAACCTACAACCTGTCACATTACGCATTCGCACGTTCCTGTCACTGCGCCACGACTGGTCTCAAATCACTTCAGCTTAAACCATAATTTTGAAATATAAAATCTATATAAGATATTTTATAAAAATAGAGAAAGTCAGATTTTACGCTTGTACATTTAAACAACTCAGTCATTAATTACTTTAGCTTTAATTGTTCTATTTTGACTAACTACTACAGCAATTATGAAATACACGTCTGGCCATTTTAGGTTTCGATTGGTTAATGTACGCGATTTAAAATACTAATAATAAAATTAAGACTTAACATAGCCTAAAGCTGCAAGCATTTATATCGTATAGAAGTTTCTTTTACTGAACACGCAATACCTAGAGAATTCAGCGGAAAGTGGCGAGCGATAGTGTCGTAATGGGAACGGAGTGTCTTAACTCGAGGCTCTAAAATTCCCTTTGTCTTTCTGCTAGCTGTGAGATCAGCGTAAAGCTAATAAAATATCTTTAAAATCTATAAAAAAACACATCTCGTTCGAGTTCCTTTGGTGCTACACGGGATCGTTGTGCGGCGGTGATCACTTACCATCAGGTGACCCATACGCTCGCTTGCCTTGTCTTTTTCCATAAAAAAAGAACATAATCATGACGTATTATTTTAGTTAAATTTCTGGGTGAAAAGATGAAATTGCACGATTTTTTCGAATAGCACAGTAAGCAGAGGTAATCTAGGAACTTAATGTTTAGGCACTCTACCTCCCACTCTCTGCTCACGTTTTTGATTGCTTGTATAGTGGCTGTACTTTGTGATGTTTTCATTCAAACTTAGGCTAACGACTATTAGATTTATACTTAGAAAGTGCAAATTATTAACATGTTGCCACTTCACATGCAATATTCCTAACTTTGTGTAGAGAATGGAGGTTTTGGACACTAGGATGTGCCTATCCTGCTATATATAAGATACAATAAAATTGTTTTTACAAAAAAGTTGTTTTTTGAGAGTTCCGAGTATAAAAGATAAAACGAGACATTGTTACTAAAATTCCCTGACTCTCTATCTATTAGTCTATCTATCCATCTATCATGATCTGTGAAGTAGAAATTTTCACAGTTGCTGTATTTCTATCGCTATAAAAACAATTACTGAAAAACAGAATGAAAAAAACAATTAAGGGGCTCCCATACAGCAAGTGAAACTATTAGTGCACGCGTCCGACACGCACTTGGCCGATTTTTTAAATTTTCATTTATTTTATATCAACAAGATATTTTCAAATAGGTGGAAAATGAAGAACGGAGTAATAAGTTACTATATCGAATTCTTTATCCTGATCATATTGGTGTAAGTCGCGAAAGATATGAAAAAATATATATATTTAATTATATCCACCATACTTCGTTAATGGTCGCATGAAATGAACAAGTATACAAAATAAATCTTGTAAAACAATGATATTTTTGCTTTTGAATTGCCTAAATGTACCGGCTAACGGCTAATGGCTACTTGTGTAATATTATTATTATAAAGTACGAACCGCACTCGCCCACGAAAGCTTCCGTACCAATTTCAAGATTTTCTATAAAATATCATTTTACGAGTGGTTTCCTTTATTTGTATTATAATTTATCCTTTTATTGATGTTTCTTAATTCACTCTGTATACCGTTCGATACACAGTGTGAATCTAAAAAAAATCTGAATGCCCCCTAATGGGAATCGCATTCAAAACTGTCACGCTTACAGGCCAATTCACTGTCCCAATGGGTTCAAAAATTTAAAAAAAGCCATGTTTTATACAAAATTATACAAAAAAATTGAATACATTCAAAGTTACATACCATACAATACCTGTAACAATTTTGATAAAACACAAAACAAAATAAACCTAACTAATTAAGCTTTGCTCTACATTTACATACAACAAACCCAAATCAACGTTCAATGCCAAAACTCATTGCAATTAAAAGTTTCAAATAAAAAAGTAATTTGAAACAAAGTTCTAACGTGAAGGGATGGAAAGCTCAAAAAGTATATAACGGAAGCTGTGGTACATATCTTCACAGTCAATCATCATCTCGTTTAGAAGACGCATCTAAAACTTTAAAAAAATGAAATATGTTAGTATTTTTTTTATTATAAATTGTTGTTATCAGTAAAGTGATAAGTGATTTTAAAGTAGGACGTGGTAACGGTTTCATATCTAGTATAGTAATTGTTTGCTTTGATCTAATTTATTGATTTGGTGTTTTTTTAAAGTTATTCAGTGGTTTTTTATAATAATTATTTTCTTTTGCTCTCTTGTTTATATTTTTTATCAGCTTCACGCTAAATCCCGCACACAACAGGGTAGGCAGAAGGAACCTGATGTTAAGACACTCCGTTCCCCACTTTCCGCCGAATTCTGGAGGCTTTGCGTATTGAGTGGCTGAACTCAACGCCGTACTTTGCCCTGATCCCAGAACGAAGAAATGGAAATATTATTACGAATATTTCACTTCCTCAAGTGGAGATCAAACCCACAATGGTCGCATTACAGTCTCATCCTTATGTCGCTGCGCTAAGATGGCTTGTCTTATTTATATTCTTTACAGTAAACATGTCAAATGTTTTTTTAGACGGGATAGATGAAAACGTATAAAACTTTAGCCTAGTGGGATTTGAGCCCGCACCTCTTGGAATCCGTCGTGATATGTCGTGATATGGAAATCTCGCTGCCTTAAAGTTTTTCGTTTCTAAAACGCATTTTTCTTTCTTAAGTGTGGACCACTTACATATGCTAAAGATTTTAATACTTAAGTAAAAGTTCTGCTAAGTGGGTCATTTAACTTCGATCAATCTTATGAGCTTGTGAGACGTTTTGAACCTAATTGGTGATTACATACCCTATTGAGGCCGCTCTTTACTTTTAGATTTCAATTAGATAGGCTTTTTAGATATATTAATATATTTTCTTAATAAATATTTCGACCTTTAAGTATTAGAGAAAACATAAAACAATTAAAGTCAATTATCTTCATTTTTTTATTTAAGCCAGTCGTAGCGCAGAGGCACAAAGTGTCTGTCAAATCAATTGGTTGTGGGTTCGATCCACACTCGAGGAGATGAAATATTTATTTAAATTTATATTTCCATTCCTTCGCTCTAGTATCGAGGCAAAGTGCGGCGTTGACTTCTGCCACTAAACTCGCAATGGCTCCAGAAATCGGCAGGAAGTGGGGAACGGAGTATTAGACTAGGTTTCCTATGCCTACCGTTGAACATAATATATTAAAATATATAATCAAAATTATATACTGTTAGGTTTTATGTGTAATAATGTGCTATATATCATTTCAAATCCAGTTCATCATCCTGGCCCTAGCGACGATAGCTACAGCAGCACGTCTCGAAAATGTATACCTTCCACCAAATTCTGAATCCAGTGGAGCTGATGCAGGTCTTGAGGCTCCTTTCGTGGGCTCTGCAGCATCAACGAGAAGCCAAGCTGAGATCTTAAGATATGAGAACGAGATCGACAGTGAAGGATGGCACTACGCTTACGAAACCAGTGACGGATCAAAGGCTGAACAGAATGGTGAGTTATTTCGAGTAAAATATTCTTGGTTTCAACCACTTCGGTTGTTTTTTTATTTTTTTTAAAAGAATTGTCTATTAGTTAAGGCATATTTTTTTTAATAAAAATATTTTTTACATTTAAATTTTCATTTCTTCGTTCTGGTGCCGAGGCAAAGAGCGGCGTTGAGTTCCGCCACTCAACAGGCAATGCCTCCATGTATATCACGTGCTCCGTCAGTTCAATATTATTACAAATTATGAAGTCCTTTTTACATTCCATGACTGCAGTAAAATCGAGATGAGTATCGACCAACATATCGATATTTCACTTTAAACCGAATAGTCTTCAATTTTCCAAAATTTATAAATATTGTATTTTAATTTCCGAAATTCAACAATGTTTTCTTCGGAATTGAAAAACGTGAAAATAACTTTGAGTTCCGTTTGACTCATTTAAAACGCCCGAGACTATCTAACCGCAAGTACAAAGGGGTTACATGAAAAATCAAATGCATTTTCCTTCCTTGATAAATGGAGAATCCAACATAAAAAAAATAATTTGCGATCCATAGAATTATTTTCTGAAATTAGTGAGTTAAACTAAAGCTAAATAGATGTCATTAAGCCCTATATAATAATATTTTAAAATCTTTAAGCAATATTGTTTTTGCTCTCTTCATGTCGATCATACTTGAGTCTAACTCAACTTGGCAAATATCCTAACATTTGTAATTTCAACTAAAAGTTCAGTAGGTGTCTCAGCTAGTGAAGGTCGCGGGTTCAAGTGCCTTTATTGTATGTGCATATGAGAGGGCAAAACAACAATACAGTAATTAAGAAAATAAATATTATTATTATATAGATAACATGTGTGTTAAATTACAAAATAATATATAAATAGTAGAAAAGGAAGCTTCACGCTGTATCACGCATCGTAGACAGCATCATCAGTGTTAAGATACTCCTATCCCCACTTTCCATACGTTTTTCAAAACATAACGCTGCGCTTTGTCTTATTACGAGGAGGAAAAAATCAAATCTTACTACCTTACAGCTTATCAATTACTTTTTTATTGAAATTTGGAACATTTGTTTTATCTATATGTGTCCGATTAAAAGACAATTTTTCTCTGATTCCTTCCTAATTCTCCGGTCGCTGCTCATCAACCATGTTTCGAGAGATTGGATATAGAGTAGATGAAAGACTTCAACGCCACGCCTCCTTTTATCAGACCAAAATAAATAATTTATCTGAATGAGAATCGAGCCCACATCCATCGCGGTAACAGTCAGACGTAATACCACTGCGGCACAACGGCCTTCCATCTAACCTAAGCCTCTTACTCTTTAACTAATAACGCGACCTCTGAGCCATCGATGATAATTTATTTGTACTTAAATATAACAATTAACCTTAAATGCGTACAAATAAAAATAAAGAATTTTATTACGACGAATGATTCATACTAAAACAACAGTAATAATTCTATTAATCACGTGTAACATACGGATTGATCGATTTAGAATAATCTTGAACTTTTATTGTGACCTTCTTAAAATTATATAGGTATTAAGTAATTTAATGCACGTTATCTTCTAATGATGATACCTGAGTGGTAATTGTATTTTCAATCTTCATTTTTTAGGGTTCCGTACATTAAAACAAAGGAGACATTAGGGAAAGATAGAACCCTTATAGTACCTAACACAATGTTGTCCGTTTGTCAAGATCATTTATCTGAAGAACGGGTGTAGCTATTGAGTGGAAAATACATAATATTTTAGACTGAACAGTTCCTCGGAGCACCCAAATTCAAATCATCAGTAAAATATTTATTTACATTTATATTTCTATTTTCTTCTCTCTGGTGTCGAGGCAAAAGCGCGGAGTTAAGCTCTGCCACTCAACACGCAATGCCTCCAGAATTCGACATAAAGTGGGGAACGGAGTGTCTTAACACTAGATTCCCTCTGCGTAGCAGGGGCTGTGTGCGGAATACAGCGTGAAGCTGATTTTTTTTAAAATCATGAATCAGTTTGCGCAATCAAAAGATACAAGCGAATTCACGCGTTATCTGTGTTGTTCTGTTTATCTAATTACGTTAAATTCTTCAATTAAGCCCTACTATTACGATTACGATTGTGGTGCAATGGGATAAGTGTGACCGTAAGCTCGGCGGTTGTGTATTCAATCGCCATTCTGGGAATTTCCTGGGAACATTCTCAGCTCTGGTAGACCAATTACGCTTGTGAGTTGGGCCACTCAACACGAAAAACTAATTTCTTCTGAATCTAGTGTTAAGATGTATCTTAACACTAGATTCTCTTGTCCAACCCAACAATAAAGCGTGGGCTTAAAAACACCTAAAATATCCACGAAAGAAGAAAAGATGAGATTTTTCATTTTACACCTAATTCCACAAAAATAAATTTGATATAAATATGATATAGAAATATTATATCACCAGGAATTGAACCCACGACCCGCACGTGTCAAAGATGGTGATATCATAATTACT
>DWGR01001718.1:0-15280 GCA_018247715.1 Heliconius burneyi | reverse complement strand
CTGAGTCATAAATATAATATCTTGTAGGTCTTACCTTTATATGAAGTACGTAAATAGATAAGTCGGCAATTTTAATTGTGTAGAACACAAAAAGGTGTGCCCATAGTAATTGAATAGAAATTATAGCTATAATGTAAGTCTATATAATTTGTGAGGATAATAAAGTAATTTTTTCAATTAACTTTAATTTTAGAGGCCACCGTAGCGTAGAGCATGATTGTAAACGCGATGGATGTGAGTTCGATTTTCAGTTGGTGAACATCGTGTTCCCCACTTTTCGTCCGATTCTGGAGGCATTGTGTGTTGACTGGCGAAACTCAACGCTGTGCTTTTGCGTCGACACCAGTGTCTTGATATCAGTTGCGATTGCTATATGCTTAATATGGAATACCTGTGGCAGTGTTTTCTCGATATGTCTATCTTTTCTGTCTATCTCCACCTTAAAGGCCGTCAACGCATCTGCAGCTCCTCTAACGTTACACGGCGTACTGGTGACCAGTACGCGAGTTTGACTTTTTTTTTATAATAGAAAACCAAAAAAAGGAAACACAGAAAAACAACACAATTGTATTGACTTATAATTAACTAATTTCATATGAAACTAACAAGATTAATCGAACTTTTCAGCAATCACCTTGTATATTTAAAACTGAAAAATTTCAAAACACTATACTCTCCATCACAGAGATACAAAATAAAGCAAGATTTTGATGCACCACAAAAATAACAACTATACGCCCAAATTGTCTTATCAGTTAAACTTAAAATTTTCAAAATTTGTACCTACTTTTTTCATTTTTTCCCCACAAAGGTGCAAAATGGTCGCGTGTACAAGCTCGCTTCGCGGAATCATTTGCCGATTGGTATCGAACAACTGCTGTTATTAAATGTAATTCTTAATATTGGTATTATTCTTTTAATTTGACTGTATTATGCGAGAGGTCGGACTGATATTTAAAAAAGGTAATCTTAAGGAGTGATACATCTATCCTTTTTCGAACAGTAGAGAATATTTTTAGTTAAACACAACGCAATTTTTAAGAAATTGCATATTTAGTGGAGGAACACTCCGTGCTACGTTTTATCTTGTTCCCAGAAGGCAATGTAAATGATTAATTGTCTTAATTGGGAAGTTAATTATTATTATATTTGATTTTATTTAATTTGACTTAAAACTTTTCTTATAAGCTTATATTACTTACTTGAAGTTTACAAAAAGCAGCAATGTGCATATATTAATCTAAAAATATATGTTGTATATCTATAATATATTTTTCCCTATAATTTCTATGGCAAATAAAAGAAACCCTTATCAGGTCATTCATATTTAAATGCAATTAACTTTAACTATAGTTAATATTTATTTGAAAGAACAAATAAAAATAATAAGCTTTTATGTCTTGTTAGCGATAAGAATAATGTTAATTGTAATATTGAATGAAAAAGGGATACATATTGCATTACACTATCTACAGAGCGCAGCAGGAAATCGGTCCGGTTTTAGTCTACAGGTTATTGGGACTGTTGACAAAAAAAGTATTTTAATATTAGTTTTTAGTTTGATTTTTTTTATTATTTAAGGCTCTTGTGGTTTAGTGGTTTAATTGGAATAGCTTTAGTAATATTTTTGAACTTCACTCTTAATTCTGAGTATAGCAGGCAGAGAGAATCTACTCGAACTCAACGCTGTGTTTTATGTCACCAGAGCAGAGAAATAAAAAGAATATCCCGAACGCATGAGAACTCTAACTGTGTGTTGGTTTTAAATATTATTATGTTTATAAAGTCATCGTCACAATAATTTTAATTACCAAAACGCAATAATTTTGTCAGTATTATAAAAAGATAAATAATAATAATATTAAATAATATTAAAAAGCCTCAACATTTTTTATGCGTACAGTACATATAAGTGCTTATTAACTTAGGCGGTATCATTTCGCAAGTTTGCAATGTTTTAGCACTAATTCAATGTACTACAGCGATAAGGATATCATTTAAAAAGTACTTCCGTGTAACTCACCTTGCCTTTCCATTTCTGTTTGAACGGCTTTTGGCTAATTCTTTGATTTTGGGTCATTATACTTACGGCTGTTGTACTAAATGTAAACATGATGGTTGTGGGTTCAATTTCCAATTTGCGAATCAATTTCAACACGCGGGAAGGAAGGTGGAGAATAGAGAGCTAAAAGCAAACTGTTTACCATAGAACGCGGAGGCCGTCATGTCCCGTTGTGATGGCTGGCTGTTAACGTGACGGTGATCCATCTATTTCCAAAATTATTGCCATTCTCTCGCTGTGGGACTCTCGCTGTGGTGGGACAAAGTCCTGCCCTAAGTTCCGTAGTTCATTCCGTCCGAATTTGGACGGAAAATAAATAAAAGATTCTCAATCAGAAAAATAAACAGTGAAGTCGGTATGGACATGGTACGGTGAGAAGGTTTGGTACCATTATATATTATACGGAATATATACAAAAAAAATTGTAACGGTAAATTTACTGATATTCAAGGAGTATGCTTCTGGAGTAACTGGTGTTAATCGCTACTAAAATATATATAAATTAAAAGCACTTTCACGCTGTATTCCGCATACAGAAGGGTAGACATAGTTAACCTAGTGTTAAGACACTCTCTTCTCTACTTTCCGCCGAATTTTGGAGGCTTTTCGTGTTGAGTGGCGGAACGCTGCGTTTTGCATCAACAACAGAGAAGAAATAAAAATATTAAATATTTGTTTTCCTCGAGTGGTAATCGATCGAATCGGTAATCGAACCCACAACCTGTTTATCACAAGTCACAAACTTGTACTCTTGCGCCACGACTGGCTTCTATATTATATAACATATTAAGTCATGTCAGCTACACGCTGTATCCCGCACATAGCAGGGTAGGCAAAGGGAAACTCGTGTTAAGACCGTCCCCTACTTTGTGCCAAATTCTGGAGTCATTGCTTGTTTAGTGGCAGAACTCAATACCGCGCTTTGACTCGAAACTAGAGCGAAGAAATGGAAATATAAAGGTAAATAAATATTTCATTTCTTCGCGTGGGGATCGAACCCACAACCGTCGCGTTACAGTCACACCCTTGTGCCGCTGCGCCACGACGGTCTCATCTTTAATATTATATATTAAATTATTTCAATTATTCTATAAAAGTGAGAATTCGGACGTCCTATGACAAATCGTTGAATGATTTGTAGCGCTCAAAATACACTTGCTCTTTAAGCCGACCGGTCCTTTTATAATGTTTTTATATAAATATATTATCCCTTTTTTTCATCTTCACCTGTCTTCCGATATTTGCGGTTTGAATGTACCTATAGACTTAGGAGAGCTTTTGCCTACGTGTTTTTGAACTTTTGGGTGGCGTAACATAACGCCGCACTTACGTCATTTGCAGTATGCATGTAGCTAGTAAAACATTTGCCTACTTTAACGATGTATTTGAACTTCTTCTTACTTACTTCTTAGTCATGCTAACTGATATTTTTGGCTCGTTACCAGAGCGAAGTAATGAAAATATTATAAAGGTAAAAATTTCTGCTGAAGTGGGAATAGAAACCACAACCGTTGCATTGACAATCGCATACTTATAGGGCAAAGGGAACGTGGGAACCTAGAGTTAAGACACTCTGTTCTTCACTTTCCGTCGAAATCTGAGGCCTTCCGTCTTGAGTAGCGAAACTCTACACCGCGTCACCGGAGCTAAGAAATTAAAAACTAAATATTTTATTTCTCCGAGTGGGCATTCAACCCACGACCGTCGCGCCTATCTTATGCCATATTGATGTGTCATATTCTTATGCCACCGGACTACGAAGGCCTCATTTATGTATGTACATATGTATAAGCCACAGCTTATATTAAACAAAGCCAGGTGCCATCGATGCAGATAAAATAAAATATAAAAATACCGGCGGTATAGTATTTTGTATTGAAGTGTCAAAGTGCGCAAGCGCAGATGCGGCTCGTGCCGACGCGGTAGGAATTTATAAACGGTTTTTGCGCTATAAGGATATGTACAAACTATTGTTTTTTTTTATATAATGGATGTATATTGGTTCATCATCTTTTTTTAGTAGCGCGGCGTTGAGTTCTGTCACTCAACACACAATGCTTCTAGTTTTCGGCGGAAAGTAGGCCACGTAGTTTCTTAACAATAGGTTCCCTCTGCCTTTCCAGCTGTGTGCGGGAAACAACGTGAAGTTGATGTGATTTGTGACTTATTGGAAAATGAAATATAAACGTGACAAATTGTGGGTTCGATTCTCGCTCGAGGAAAAGAAATATGTAATATTTTATTTTCTTTGCACTGGTATTGAGGCAAAATGCGGCGATGAGTTTCGCCACTCAACAAGCAATGCCCCGAATAATTTGGCTTGAAGTGGGGAACAGAGTGTCTTAAAACTAGGTTTTCTCTACTTTCCCTGTCATATGTGACATTTATCTGAAGCTGACAGAAAAGTCAGTGTTAAGACACTGCGTTTCTCCTCTTTCAAACCTACACCTTTAAAGTGTAAACTCAGTTTTTGCCTTGTACTCCGGTGGTCATAATAGGTACGTATATTTTATTAATATTACCAAGTAATGAATTATTAATTAATTTATGCTATAATTTTTTTTTAAATAAAAAACAATTATAATATTTTATTATATTAACAGAAGCTTTCTTATCTTTCCGAAGTTTTGAAAAGGAAAAAAGGAAATGCATAATCTTATTTTGTTATATTATAATACTATTATAAATCTGAAATTTTGTATAGTTGAGCGATAATCTCGGAAATTACTTTCTGGTTGGTGAAAAATCGATTTTCTTTTGTTAGTCTATTTAAGGAAAAAATTATAGACACCTAAAATCAATATTAAGTAAACTGCAATCAAAACTATCTTTTTTACAATTTATTACAAAACCACTTTTTTTACATTTATGCCGAGATAAAATCTCATTGTCTCAATATCTCTTTTTTTAATTCTTTTACATAAAGAATTATTTACAGTCCAGAAAAGCTTGAAATACATATTTGCAACAACCAAAAATCGAACCTTTAACGATACAAAATTTATAAAAGCCTCACTAAGGCTAAGGAGTCATACGATTTTCAAATTATTTTGATGAATTATACCCATCATTTACGAAGACGGTAAAGACTAATAATAATAGGTTTTATGTATTTTATTACACAATTTAACCTGTTATTGTAAAGCTGTATGTAATATTACTTGGTAATATGACATACAGCTTATTACGCGGTAATTTCAAATAAATTATTCTTAATTGCTTATAATTAATTATAGTATTTTAAAAGCTCAAAAACAGTTTAAATGGGCTTTTGAGTGATAAAAAGTTGACATCGTTTTAGAGTAGTTAGTGTCTAGTTGATGAGTTCAAATGCAATGGAGGGACCGTTTTCTATCTTTAAAAAATCGGCGAAGTGCGATTTGGACTTACGTATGAAAGATATCTATAAAATCAAGCAAAAAAAGAGGTTTCTTAATAGCAGCAATAGAAATACATCATCTGGGAATGTTTCGTCAGTCTATCACGGTTCGTGAGATATAGCCTAGTGACAGACAGACAAAGGGACAGCCAAACAAACAGAGGAGTGTCAGTGAAAGGGTCTTATTTTAGAATACCCAAAAACTAATTTTCCCTCGCGACTTTTTCCGCGTAGACCACATTTATTTGTTTATTTATTTCTTTATTTCGTTGTAAGTTTGAATAGTGTTTTGAATAAAACTCTTTTAAATTAATATGTATTCTATAATTTTGTAAAGTTATCTCGTTTTTCGATTCCAACTTAAATATTTAAGATTTAGTTAACGAGCCACAGCACGGTGTTGACTTCCACCACTCTACAAGCAATACCTCCAGACCTTGCCATTAGAATCTCGAGTTTCCACTGCTTACGCTGCTATGTGCGGATTGCATCTAAAGCTAAAAAAACTATATTTTTCCTGCGGCTTCGCCCTCGTGGTCAAATAGAGATATTTAAGAGTTGTGCATGACACATGACACAATTATATCGAGACCTTTAACGTTATCATTGGACTAAAAAACACTATTTTTTTTTCTATTGGAACTAGTTGGTAAAGTACATACCTGAAGTTAGCGCGTTGAGTTGAACCAAAGTTTTTTTAGCTTTCGCAGTATCCCGCGCATCTTAAACAGAGGAAATCTGAAACTTGAGTATGAGAACACTTCTGAAATGCCTCCAGAATTCGCCGAAAAGTAGGAAATGGAAGTGTCTTCATGAGAACGGAGTGTCTTTAGAATAGATTTAAGGCTACTTCGTCCATCCCATCCATGTTAACTGGCGGAACTCAACACCGTAAGAAAATTTAATCTCCATAATATTAGTATAAAGGTTAATGTATTTTTCAATTTATTGATGCAAATGAAATAATACACATAACATGTGAAAAAGCAAAAAAATAATGCCAATGAACAATAATAAATATATACGATATGGTCTGATGCGTTAACTGAAGCAAGCATTAACGGTGGTTGCAATTAATTTAGTGACGCCATGTCGCGGTGGCGTAGTGTCTGACAGTACACGCGATGGCTGTGGGTTCGATTTCGATTCGGAGAATGTTTATATTATGAATGGCACTATAAATGGTGGGAAGTAGAGAATGGAGTGTTATAACACTAGGTTCTAAGAGATTCGTATATTATCAGTAATTTTAAATCGAAATTAAGAAAATGTAAAAAGAAATATAAACTTGCAAAAGACGACAGAGTTTTATTTTGAGAAATCATCCTTTTGAGCTTTCTCCCTCCCGGGCTCCCCAAAGAATCTACGTGGCAAATTTCAGCGTTCTACACCGCGTAAGTACTTCTGGCAACTTCTTTCCCTCTTTTCCGTTGTCTGTCAGTAACGAAATAATTTATATAGATGATTGCATGTTGGTACTTCTGTTTTGCGTTTTAATTTAACTCTTTTTTTTGTTTAATCTCTATATCCCGCATATTGCGTGTTGAGTGGCGAATTTACCCCGCGCTTTGCCTTGTTACCAGAGTGAAAAAATGAAGATATTAAATAATTATTTCCCCAAATGGGAATGGAACCCACAACCTTAGCGCTTACAGTTACAGGCTTGTGCCTTTGCGCCACGATGCCCTCAATTTATATATATTTAGCTATGTTTATTCTAAATGCCGTTTATATATAAGTAAATGTCATCATGTCATTTTATTACGGCTTTAAGTTAATACCGTTTATATCTGTAATAACTAAATTTAAAATATTAATTAATATGTCTGTTTGTTGTACTGACAGTACAGACAACAAATTATTTTTGTTTGGATGGCGTTATATAGGTATCTACTATAAAATAAAATCAATCAATACTAAAATTTATTTAATGCATTTTTGTTTTTGATTCTTTTTTTTTTTTGTTGTCCGTCTGTCCGTCCGTCAATACCATTTACGTTGAGATTGCGTGGAGGAACTAAGCTGAAACTAATATATAATATTAAGGTTCATGGTGCTTTGAAGCAGAGAAAAGATTAACCTAATAAGGCAACGCAATCAAAAGAAACGAGCATTTATGCATTAAATTTGATGAAATTAGGCACAAAGTGAAAACTTACGTAGAGGAGTTAAGCGTATACCAATGATTGTTTCATATGGCGTAGAGTAGCACTATTCATCATGCCATGCCTACAGAATTCAGCGGAAAATGGAGAACGGAGTGTCTTAAAACTAGATTCCCTCTGCCTACCACGCTGTGTGCGGGTTACAAGGTGAAGCTAAAAGAAAGAATTGATCATTTATATGCTATCCCGTATATTTAAACATCTTTGAAATATAAATAAATGTTATCTCTATCAATACCATATCAAAAGATAATTAAAAATACAATTTTTCTTGTTCCACTCATTAATAACTGACCAGTTGGTCACCTTTAGAATAACAACATCCATTTACCATTTAAATTAAGTTTACTCTTCATTTTATATGAGAATTAATAATTATTGATGGAATAAAATTTTATTTCAAAATAATTGTTATACAGCTTCACGATTGTGGTTTAATGGGGTGGTTATCGATTGCGACTAAGAGAAGAGTGGTGAGCATTAGGAGAGGCCTATGTCCAGTAGTGGACGTTGAAAGGCTGATGAATGGATGGATGGAGAACCGTTATATTTAAATTATTTATATTTCAACAGTCTAGGAGACAATAAGCGACGTTGAGTTCCTCTAATCAATACGCAATGTCTTGAAAATAAATGTCTATGTCCGGAAACTGAACAGAACTACTTTCGCCACTCACAACCAAATGTCTTCAGGATTCGGTGGAAATTGAGGAGTATATTAACACTAGGTTCCTAGGTTCCCTTGACATGTGCGGGATACAGCGTGAAGATAAAAAAATATTGTTTAGTTTGCATACAAAATATGTACGGAAAAACGGTTTTATATTTATTTATAGATTTACTTTGCAATATGTTTAATGAGCTATTTTAAAGATAACTACAATGCACTTTATTATTAACATTACATTATTATTATTACTTAGTTTTTTTAATTCGTTACGAATGTCAATTAACACCCATGTTATATGAAGGCAGGTTCAGTTTTTCAGATATTGGGTTTGGACTGGTGGTGGTGGTCGTTAAGGTTTTTTCTTGTTACTATAGCGAGAGAATAGAAATAATTCGCTCCCTCGAGTTGGAGCCAAGCCCACAACCCTCACGATTACAGGCGGTCATAGCACAGTGGTAACGCGTTATATATTATTAAGTTTTGTTTTGCGCCAGTCGTAGCGCAGGGGCACAAGGAGTTGTGGGTTCGACTCAAGGAAATATAATATTTAAAATTTTCATTTCTTCTCTCTGGTGGCGACGCAAAAGACGGCACCAGAATTTGAGTTTCGAATTAGTCGTAAAGTGGGGAGTTCCTCTGCCTACCCCGATGTTAGGGTCGAATGTGATGGAGGTATTTTTATAGTATGTGTACATTATATTTTAAAAACATCCCCATTAATATTTTTATTAAGTTTATTTAAGTTTACTATTTAGCAAGCTATAAAAGGAGTATTCTAAAACTCTGAACTCTAAAAGGTGAATTGGCAGACCAAAACGGAGATGGCGTGACGAGCTGGACCATTACAAACCTGACTGGTGCTCAATAGCACGAAATAAACCAGAGTGGAAAAAATGTAGAGAGGCCTTGGCCCAACATTGGGACAGTACAGGCTAGGGAAAAACAAAAACTCTGCTGTTACTGAATGTATGATAGACCTGTATTAGAATAAGAATTACGCGGCGTAGACAGACCTGCATTAGAATAAGAATTACGTAGCGAAACTATTATTTTGTATATTTAATATTTAGATTTTTTGACAAGAGTGTGACTGTATTGCGACATTTGTGGATTCGATTCCCACTCGAGTGAATGAATTATTATTTATTAAGTTATATTTTCATTTCTTCGCTCAAGTACCAAGACAAAAGTATGGCGTTCAGTTTCGGTACGCAATACCTTGAAAACTAGGTGGAAAGAGGGGAGTGTCGGAACACTAGGTTTCCTTCGACTAACCCGCTGTGCACAAGACACAGCGTGGATGATAAAACATTAAAACTGACATCCGGTTAAATGGTTTCATTCAAAATTTGCAATGATTTCTAAAATTAAGGATCTTGTTTAGAGAAGATTTCCCGAATTTCTACGGTAATGTTAAAACCGGAATCTTACGTGATATATTTAATACCAACAAAGTTGAAGGCTATAACTTATATTTAGTATGAAACTACCTCAAGTAAGACACCATTAAGGATGAGTTGTGGTGTGCAATGCGACGGTTGTGGGTTCAAATCATCGAAGAGCTAAACTTTTACGCGCCGTTGAGTTCTGCCATTCAACAGCCTCTAGAATTTGGCAGATAGTGGGCAACGAAGTGTCTTAACACGAGGTTCCTTTTGTCTACACTGCTGTGTGCGGGATACAGCGTGAAGCTGACATTGACGTGATATATTTTTATTATCGTTGAATAAACATACTTCGATAGTTTATCCTCATAATTAACTTAAACACACCTTTTAAAATTTCTACTTTTATACAATTTGCCTTGTGGAGAACAGAAAATAAATATAAATATTTATGTAGAGTCGCTTTGTGCCAATAAATAATTTTTGATTGGCATAAATAAACACTAAATATCATTTGTAGCTCGAAGGCATATCATTGCTTCAATTTAAAAAGTAGGTAAGCTTTTAAATGTATGTAACTAATGTATCTATTCATATTCATTTTTAAATAATATTTATGATGAAGACGAGGCCGTCGTGGCGCAGAGACACAAGCGTGTTACTGTAACACGACAATTTGGGTTCGATTCTCCACTCGGGACAATGAATTATTAGAGAATATTTTCATTTTTTGCTCTAGTACTAAGACAAAAGCCGCTGAAATCCGCTACTCAACCTCTAAGCTTAGCTATTTTACGTACAGGTTTTATTATATTTGCAAGCTAGTGTACTTCATGCTTAAACTAGACTCATACTAATACGCTGTTATTTGATTTAGTGCCTGATGGTAAAAAACAGCCAAGTCAAATTTGGAGCTTGAATTTTAGTTTTTTTTTCGTAGCAATATCGAAGTCGGCGCATATTTAAATTATTCTCTTTGGGGTGTCACACTCTTCGTTCGTTCTAAAGAATTTGACGGAAACTTTAAACAGAGAGACTTAACACTAGATTCGCCCACCCCACACTTAGCCCACCCTATGCCGATATTAAGAGTGATCAAAGGGTCGATCCATTGAACTTATAAATATAATAACACGAAGCTCATATTATGTTACATACTTCCTTAAAAATAGTCTACTTTATATAACTTATAGAGTATAAAAAAACGTGAAAATTGTGCAAAAAATATAATTTACTATGAAAGAAAAGCATAAATATTTATTTTTGACTTCATTTATAAGTTTTCGTTGGCATTAAATTAAAATAATATATATAAATTGCATTCGCAGCTTGAAGACATTATTACTTAAGTTACATAGTAAATAGCGAGGTCGTTTGTATTTTTTTTTAGATTTTTTAGCTTCAGCATTTCGTGTTGATTGGTGGAACTCTACGCCGCTTTTTATTATGTTACTAGAGCAAAGAGATTATTAAATATACCTCCGAATGGGAGTTGAGTCCAGAACTTGCCTTTAGAGTCACACGTTTGTCACGAGGACGGCCTGAAGTTAGTTAAAAGTTTAAATAACTTACAATTTTTTAAATTTTTTGGGGAAAGGAGTGTCTTAACACTAAGTTCCCTCTGCTTTTTCTGCTGTGTGCGGTATACAGCGTTTTTTTAGTTTAATAAAGTTCTTACAGTTTTTTAAAGTCTAAGCTGGTAGCTTTTTATATCGTCACACTGTATCTCGTGTTCAGTAGAGTAGATAGAGGGAATCTAACCTAACGTCTATTTAACGCGCAATGCTTGTCGGGGAAATGTGGAGAACAGAGTGTCTTAGCAATAAGTACCCTCTGCCCAGCTGTAGCCGGGATACAGCGTGAAGCTGATTTAATTTTAATTTAGTTTTTAACACTAGGTTCCCTGGTTCCCTCTAACTACCCTCGATAACACTAGATAACGTAAAGCTAAAAAAATATATAAAAGCTTAACTTACTTCAGTATGACATAAATACATTAAAATATTGATTGGACATGCAGGTGGTGTCTTGGTTACGAATTTTTAAAAAAATATAATGCAATTTAAATTTTTTTTCTCGTGACCAACAAGTGAATATTAAACGTATCGAAAGTTTTAAGCATTATTATCTGATATATGACGTGGGCTATAATAAATAATTGTTAGTTATTTTTACTCTGTCGAATTTTCACCTGCTTTCCCTAATTAATGTGAATTATGTGTCGATTTTCGATAGTGCAGTTAAACGATCTGTATATGTATATGATTGGTTGTGGGTTCGATTCTCAATTGGTGACTTTAAAATGTTGTTTCATCGATTTGTCAGGTTATAATACAGCGTTGAATTCCGCCGTGTAATACACGATGTCTCTAGATTTGTAAGTGGTAAGTGTGTTAATATTAGTTTAGTAGATCTACATATAGAGTACTAACAAGCAAACATAGATTACATTGATCTATGCGACAGTGATATTTTTAATTCTATAACGGGTAAAATTTTTGACGTAGCTTTTTAATTTATTGAATAATTTAAGTTGAGGCAGAGAAAACCTTAAGTTAAGACACTAAATTCACCAGGACTGTCGGAACACAATGATGCTTTATGTTTCATCGCCGGAGCTAGTCAATAAAATTACTCTTTCTCCTGTTACCCACAACTGTATAACCAATCAACTGCACCACTGCGCCATAGTATCCACATCTTCATTATTACGAAGTAAGATCACCTTTAGACTTACAAAATTTTCTTAAAAAAAGCAAAAAAAAAACAACTAAAATATGCCCAAGCCAAGCAAAGTCGCAATCTTCTACTAGTACTTGTATAGCAAAGTAAATTCAGCTTACAATAAATATTAATAGTAAAAAAACGGGAAATTTCTCGTAAAAATAAATTTACAGAAGCATCGTAAATAATCTTTTGCTCGTGTACATGTCATATGTATCTGTTTGAATATACATTTATTAATTGCGGGTTTGTGCGAGTTGCGAGTTGCAGTTCGTGTATTGAATTAATATTTTATACAAATATCTGGATTTTTAAGCAGATTTAATAAAAAAATTTGTACAAATTTACGCTTTTCGCTGTAGAGTAGAGAAACCTAGTGTTAAGACACTCTTTTCTCCACTTCGTCTTATATATATAGTATATATATCTTATAAATATATGTAGCGGTAAATTGCATAATATTTAAAAACAAAAATTTTTTGTGGGAATGACAAAACACGGTGTTATAATCCGGCAGTAAACGTGTAAAAGAAAATAATCACGTGCCACTCAACTGTGGAATGGTCTTCCTATAGCAAAGTTTCCAGGGGGATATTACATTATTACCTTCAGAAAGGGCATCTTCACCATCCTGAAGGCGACAACGCACCTGTATATCATCTGGAGTTAGATAAAGTTGCGAGTGATGGAGATCACTTACCGCGCTAGTTTGCTTTGATTTTCTATAAAAAAAAGCAAAAGGTGGAAAAAAACCCTTAATCAAAAAAACTATTCATTTCATAAAAATATTTATTTAACATACAATTGTAACTTATCCAGAATGATTTCAAAGAAAGTATGTATGTAATAAGTCGCGTGAACGATTTGGTAGTATTTGAAATATTTCAATTTTTCTTATTTCGTGTACATTGTCTTTTATGTCAAGAATTAGTATATTGTTGCTTGTATTTTTATCTTCATACAAATCCTTATTGTACTGGACAGACAGAAAAATATCTTATATAATAATATTATCTTAGATAATATTGCAGTTGAGGCCAGTTGTGCGCAGTGGCACGACATGTGACTGCAAACGCGACTGGTTGTACATTCGATCTCCACTCGAGGAAATGAAATAAATTAAATTTATATATATTTCCATTTCATCGCTCTGATGTCCAGGCAAAGTGCAGCGTTAAATTCCGCCACTCAACACACAATGCCCTCAAAAAATCGGCAGAAACTGGGAAACGGAGTGTCTTAACTAGATTCCCTCTGCCTACCCTGTTGCGTGCGGGATACAGAACGAACGTGGGGAACGAAGTGTCTTAACACTAGATTCTCTCTGTGGGAACCTATTCATCCTGTGTGCCTCTAGGCACCCTGCGGGATACAGCGTGGTGCTAGTTTCATTTTTTAATTTTAGATATCAATTTTCTGCTCTGACTGACGAATCCAAATTGATTTTTTTTTGCGTCAAGCTTTATCCCAAATATGAAAAGGTAGTCAGAAGGGAGAACCTAGTATTGAAACTCTTCATTCTCCACATTTCACATTGAGTTGATACTGAGAGAAAATTTTTTAAATTCAAACTTGTAGTTCCTGAGATAAGCGCGTTCAATCTAACAAATTCTTTAATGTGATAACTTCTAAATTATAGAGAAAAGATATTTCTCACTCTGGTTTTTCAAAGTACAAAGTATTGTAAGAAAGACAGTACTGCCTTTCTTTATACAAAGAGTGACTAAAAGAGTGAGTTACAGTTATTCAATACAAGATTACCTTTGCCTTAAGTTATACGTAAAATATATTTAAATCAAATAAGTAAATCAGCTTCATGCTGTATTCCGCATACAGCAGGGTAGACAGATGAAACCTAGTGTTAAGACACTTCGTTCCCCAGATGCTGTTAAATTCTAGAGGCATTGCGTGTTAAGCGGCAGAACTCAAAGCCGCGCTATGTGTCGGCACCAGAGCGAAGACATAGAAATATAAACTTAAATAAATATTTACTTCCTCAAGTGCGGATCAAACCCACAACCGTCTCATTACAGTCACACCCTTGTGCCGCTGCGCCATGACGGCCTCAAAATATTTTAAAAAAATGTTATAAATAAAAAAACCATAATAATCCTAAAACTTCGTAGTATAGTATGGTTGCGTGTCGTCTCCATCAATTTACTTATTTAACTGATTAGTTTCAAGGAACCAAATTCATCCGGTGGCGATATATAACTCTATTGACGTCTGTAGAGCCGTTTTTAGTATTATATTATTTTTTGTCAAGAGTCAAGACACTACTTTCTGCCACATATATTTATAATGTTTAATAATTTGAATAGTAATATAAATAGAACAAATTTTGAAAAATATCTTGTCGTATTAAAAATATTTGAAACTTATTTGTACTTATTATCAAATAAATCTGATTTACTTAATATTGTTCTAAAGTATTGTCATGTACTTTTTTAAATGTTTACGAATACTTTACTCTATACTCGATAGTATAGAGTAAAGTATTCGTGGGCGCAGTTGGACAGCCTCTATCTGTAAGCATGACGGTTGTGGGATCGATTCCAACTCAAGAAAACAAGGCGCGATGTAGAGTTCCATCACTTAACATATAATATCTCTCCTGCTTTGTAACATGGATACAAATTAAACCTAAAAAAGTTGTTCCTACAAGAATTGAACCTATAACTACCTTGCAAAATTAATTGGGCGTCCTAACTAAAAATGATTTTAAAAACATTTACTAACATTTTATAACCGCCTCTCCATAGTTTTCTATATAATATTATCATCGGTACAATATTTCGGCCTCATTACTGTGTCAATGGGAGATTAGGGATAAATCCGAAACAAACAAAAACTAAAAAAGGTAATTTTTGTATTGGATATATTTTTTTATATTAC
>DWGR01001717.1:0-15281 GCA_018247715.1 Heliconius burneyi | reverse complement strand
TGATGGGAATTGAACCCTTAACAATCGACAGTATTTCAACTGCACCACAATGGCATCTAATTTATTATACGATATCACACAATGACAAATGGTGAATATTTTGTACACCGCGTCAGTTAGATAGGGAACCTCGTGATAGAACAAAAGCCTGCGGCGATCGACATCATTCTACAATGTATATCTTCTCGTGTTTTTATGTACCGTATCTAAAACTGAAAATATTATTTAGTAATGTATACTGCGGTTTTATTTTATTTATTTTAGTTACACGCTGTATATATATGTAGTGTTCACCATTTTCGCCCAAATTTCATGACATTGTGCTTATTCAGCTACACGCTGTATCCTGCAGAGTAGGCAGAGGGAATCTAGTGTTAAGACATTCTGTTCCCCATTGTCTGCCGAATTATGGGGACGTGTGAGTGTTGAATGGCTGAACTCTAAGCCGCGCATTGCCCCGACACCAGAGAAATTAAAAAATAAATTTATTTAAATAGTTCATTTTCTCGAGTGGGAATGGAACAACCAATCGATTATAGTCACACACCAGTGCCCCTACGCCACGACTGGCCTCAAATTGGCTGGTGTGTTGAGTTACAGCGCTTTGTCTCGCTGTCTGAGCGAAGAGCTGAAAATAAGTCATTACCCCTGAGTGAGAATTGGGTACAGTCCATCTGTGCCGCTGCGCCATGATAACCTTCTAAAGATTTCTATTTTTTTTTCTTTATTTTCTCTTATAGAAGTGCTCATATTTTGATTTATCCTGCAGGTGTGGTCTACGCAGACATTTTCACACATTTGATTACGTTGTCTTAGAAGCTTATTTTATTGTGCACTAATCGAATGTAGATTAAATACCTCCGCGTTATCTTAAGAATTTTTTTTTTGACAGACAGACTCAAAACAAGAGGTTTTGATTTTTTCCCTTTGAGGTACGCAACCGTAAAAAGTAGATCTTTATAGTTTTAAATTGTCTTGAGAATCGACAGTCCAATATTCAGGCTTTCCATGTTTAAATTAGAGTCATAAAGTAAATAGTATCGATCTAGAGACCGGCTATACCGTGTTTATTTAATCGATCGTATTATCCGGAACATCGATCCCTCAGTAATGATTGCACGATATTTAATTTCTGTTGAGGCGTGTCCTATTTGAAACAATATTCATGATTGATGTGCTTTACTTATAGTGTCGGTTACAAAGTATTTTTGCGCTTATGGCCCAGTGGCTGTAATACCTAAGTCCTGTCCTAGGTTCAAATCAATGCAAGTTGAAGTTAGATTCCCCCTCGGGGAATGAAACAATTTTAATAAATCACGGCTTTAAGGCCGTCGTGGCATAGCGGTACAAGGCTGTAAGTGTAACGCGGCAGGCTTGCGTTCGATCCCCACTCAAAGGAGTGAAATATTTATTTATATTTATGTTTTCACTGCTTCGCTCTGATGTTGAGGCAAAGAACTGCGTTAAGTTAACACGCCGCTTAACACGCAATACCTCCAGAATTCGGTGAAAAGTGGGCAACGGAGTGTCTTAACACTAGGTTCTCTCCTACCCTGTTGTGTGCGAGATACAGCGTGAAGCTGCGGCTTTGAGTTCCAATTTCCAAAATTCGGCGGATTGATAGTGTTTTAATTAGGACGGAGTATCTTAACTCTAAGTTTCCAGGCCACGTGCGGGACACTGCGTGAAGCTATAATATATACAGTCTAGACGGTATCAATTGCATATCAATAGCAAAGGAATTTTAATCAACGAACAGAATCATAGTGCAATTATATATATACTCGTATATATATATATATACATTTTTATTTTAAAGATGCTATAGTACATTTTTTACACTGAACGTTATTTTCATAGTTTTTCATTGCTTTCATATAAGAAAATGTGTTCTTTTCTACAATTTAATTCATATGCAGAGTAGGTAATTAGAGCTTAGTGTCAAGACACTTAGTGCGAGAGATTTTTCATTTTAATTCTAGATATCGTATTAAGTGACGTAGTACAAATCATTCTCTACTGTATAAATCGAACCAACAACCGTCGCGCTTTTAGTCAGACTCTTTTTGCTTTTAATCTTTTTTCATTGTTTCTCTTCTTAAATCTCTCTGAAAATACCAACATTTTCCATTTATACGGTACACAAAATACGCGCCGTCGCGTTTTGCTTAGGTTCATTGCCCCGCAAATATCGCCAGTGAGTGAAGATAACGTTTTTGCCGAAACTGAAATTTACTATTTTATAAAAGTAAACTGTTAAATTCTCTGATTTTAGCTAAAACACGCACGCGTTAATCAAACACTGTATCCCGGCTATCGTGATCATATGCACGATGGTTGTGAGCTCGAATCCCGTTCGGGGGGAATAAACTATTATAATTTTCTCGATTTGGCAAAGCGCCGTCTCACGACTCAACTCAATGATTTAAATTCGGACGGAAAATGTCCAGCGAAGTGTTTTTGTATCTAACACTAGGTTCCCTGTTATACTGAGTACTACCCTGAGCTTTAACCTATGACCTTACTTGCCACTAAATCTCATCTGTTAACTAAAAATATTTTTGTGACAACTATGACAAAAAATATTGTCAAGGACACTCCTTTCCCAGATTTCAATTATTGAGACATTGCGTGTTGTGTGGCGGAACAACGCCACGCTTTGTCTTGCTACTAAAATGAGAAAAAAACCAATTCATTCCCTCAAGAGGGAATCGAACCCACAATCATCGGTCCCAGAACCATGCAATATGCCGCAATTTGCCGCCACGCCAGCCTCAAACAAATAACCAATCATTAATACATATTATAGTGTTATAATACCTAATACGATATCTCTGGGGGTATTTCCAACAAATAAATCCCTTAACAATGCCCAGCCACTATTAGCGTTACTGTTCGTTACGTCACGCATATAAATGAGACTTTCATCTTGCCGGCCATTGTGGACGCTTCCGTATGTCCGCGATACACGTGGTGTAAGAGAGACTTTGTAAAATTCTATTGTTTTCAAGGAATTAATAATGTTATAATGCTTTTAAAGTTTTTCTTATTTAAATTTACTTTCACGCTGTCGCTTATAAGGGAAAAACAAAGGGTACCTAATGTTGAGACACTCCAAATTAAGTGTGGAGTGGTTATATTGTCCACGAAATGAAAATAATTCTTGCCCCCAAACTGGAATTACATCCACAACCGTCGCCTTTATAGACAAACACTGTGTCATAACGGCCTCAAATACCTTTATTTATCTCTATTATGATAATGGTCATAAAATGCGGCGTGGTGGTTTCAACCATTCAAATCTAAATATTTTTAATCGTTTCTGCTTATCTTTTCCAAAATATATGAGGATGTTCAATGAAGATTTATATTGCTTACCAAGGTGACAGGTAAATCTTGAGAAAAGTATACTTTTTTTTACTTCTCGCTGTGTCTGACATATGAAACACTCCACTCTCCATCCAATATTTCCCTCGCCACCTGCGCCACGATGCCACAAACGAATTATAAAATTAAAATAAAGTGACTTACCACTATTTACTTCCCCGACGTCCCTATTGCTCTCATTTCCAAAACCAAACGAGGATAAGTTGTTACAATATTAATAACATTAGAATTACGACACTTTATTGTCCTCTAATCGGTAAGATATCTGTTAGGTACTGGGTTATTTGGAAAGCACCAATCAATTTAACTAACAAAGGCCCGATAACTAATTGTGATAGAAATCTGTGGAACTAGCGATAGCAATTGTTTGTTTTACCTTTTTGATATTGAAATACATGGTTTTGTGGAATTATAATTGTGTCAAAGTTGAGTCAACTCAAGGTTGGTTAGGGGTAAATAATAATTGGGCGAAAACTATGGCATTATAACTTAAATTCAAATTCAAAATATTCTTTATTAAAATTTCCCTTTGGTTTCAACGGGAAATTCGAAGGGAAAGCCAAACTCAATTCTTAGTTATTTTCATTTCCATATGGATTGCATATGACACATAACATATTCTGAGTGCCAAAAGTAATTCTAACCGCAGTTACAAAGAAACGATAAGTATAGCCTTCCTTACCTCTTAAATGGATTATAAAATTCAAAATATTTTTTCAGTTTGAACTAGAATTTTCCGAGATTAGTGCGTTAAACTAAACAAACTCTTAAGATTAATAATATTAGTATAAATATATAGAATTATATAAAAAAAACGGATAATTTATTGATTATTTTCAGGAGCACTGCTTAGTTTATGTATATTTAAATATGTTTACCCATAGATTATTCTACAATAAAACATTTAATGTACGTGTTGATAGATTCCCATCAAGATTCTCGAAGAAAGCTGCCGCCTGGTTGGCACTACAGGATGATTAAAAAAGTATATTTAATTTATATATCTTATGCATGTAAGTACAAGCGTGGACTCTCCGTTTTGGGCACAATGGGTAAGCTCACTAATTGATTTATGATGTCCCACCTTTTCGTTTTCATACAACTTCATGCTTTATTATGGTTGATAGGTTGACAACATGATCTGTAGTAAGAAATAGAGCTAGCGTGGAGTTTAGGAGAAATCATTTTGAGAAGAAAGCGATAACTTATCATTTATTGAAGTCTGATGTTTTTGAGGACTAAATCCGTAATGTAGACATTATAGTATTTTCCAACATATGGACGGATTTAGTAAAAATAATAAAAATATTATGCGAGTTCATAATGTCTACTTTATGAACTTCCATAGTATTTTTATTTTTTCAACATAGAAAAATGACATTGTCTTAGTTCTCTCTAAAATTCATATTTTCGACCGTTAAACATCAAATTTAATTTTTGCCATGACTATAGATTTTTCTAGAAATCATTTCATAATATCCTCCTACACTGTCTTAGTAATACAAATTTCGAGTATTTTGCACAAAATCTTAGGGAAACACACTGTATAACCTAAAAACTTACATGTCACGAATAATTGGCACCACCACCACCACCTCCACCACTTACGTAAAGATTCAACTGTCATGTTGTTCCAACTAGGAATCAAACTGCGACTCACAATGGACGTGCGTCAATTCATCGAGATCAACCCCTTGTGAGTGATAGGTACTACACCTTTACAAATGGTACAAAAGTATTGAAATTATTTATGTAAATAATGTTTTGTGTTTAGAAGTGATTGATGTAGCGATTGAGATAATTAGATTTGTATCAGTATCTGTACATACAAAATATGATATTAGTTACCAAAGCAATTAAGTCTATCCTGCTACACTGGGACAGTGTGTTTCATTGCCACTCTCTAATGAAATAAAGCTCAAAAGCTTTCGCATTTGGGTAGAATAATCGTTGTGAAACGAAAACCAATATTTTTTAGCTTCACTCTATATCTCGCACATAGCAGTGTAAACAGAGGGAGCTTAGTGTTAAGACACTCCGTTTTCCATTAAGATACTTTCGTTGCCTACATTCTTGAGGCATTGCCTTTTGAGCAGAACCCAACCCAACTCATGGGCACAACCGTCGCCTTTACAGTAGCACGTTGTGTCTCTTCACCTCGACTGCTTCAAAACAAAATAAATGATAGATAAAATCGTTTTAATTGCAATAATATGTAATTTTAATTTATATTAGATATTTTTTTATTACAAAATTTACAGGATTACAAAGATGTTTATATGTTAAGCTTGCAAGAACCGATTACAAATTTTGATGTGTCTTATCATTCTATTAAAACATGAATTGGATCTAAAAGCCATACATCCAAATCCGTCTACATTCCATTAAAAAATACACTAAATAGAATAAAATTACATTTAGAGATATATGAAAATTTTACGTGGATGTATTTGAACCTATTATATTATCTATCTATCTATATACCATAGAGTATAGGGTAAAAGGAAGATCTAATTCCCCTCGCCCACGCGCGTGTTAACTTGAATTAGCCATTATATACTAGCATGCGCGATTGTACGACGTACAGGTAACATTGCAGCGGGCCGATTGACAGGAACATGCTGCGCTTGTTACCGCGGTCGCGATGCGTATCGAGCTACTGTATCTCTTTTATTAGATGCATATGCATTAAATACATATTAAATACTATGCCGCGGCTCGCTCGCGGCTTCGCCCGCTTGAACTACACAAAAATATATTAAAAACAGACATTCTTTTTCGAAAGTTTTCCTTAGTTTTTGGTGGTATCGTAATAAATATTTAAATTGCGAGCACCGTGTGGTCAAACGTGCAGAACATTAGAAAGACTGACAGGAACAAGGCCCTTGTTACCGATACAAGATGCGTATCGTATCTTTGGGCTACTGTTTACCTTTCTTTGGTCACAGATATAGATTAACTAGAAGTGAAATTGATTATAAGTTTTTTTTTTCGCTTATGTCTATTACTGTTGCTATTTTGAATATACTTCACTAGTCTAATTACCTGCGCCCTACGCTACCTGGTTTGCCTCAAATAATAAGTACTAAAAAAATCGAAATTTGATTAATGTAATGTAAGACAACCAAATAGCCTATTAGTCCTTTGTAAATAGTCCTTTATAAATGGACTATTTAACACCAACAGAATTATTACACCAGTAGTCCCTGAAATTAGTGTTTTCTACCAAATAAGCTTTTCGACCATATTATATTATTATTTTTTAAAAGTGTTGATCACACACTATATACGATTTTTAAGAGATATAGGTTTTTTATGTGCATTTAAATTTTCGTATTTGCATTTATTTGCACACTTTCTTAATTTGGTAAGAAATGCAAATATATAAAATCGGCGGCAACATAAATAATCTAAAAGATAAGTAAGTAAAAATTTCAACTACGTACACAGTGATGAATTGAGGGATACAGGTGATCAGCAAAGTTTTAGGTAATAGGGTCCTGTTTTACCCTTTGGGTACGGAACCATAAAAATTAAAACAAAACATTTCAACACTAGTTCCAATCTGCCTAATTACAGGAGATGCATGAAGATAAAAAAAAATATGCCTTCTGTAGATGCTTCTTCCAGCAGCCCAATACATCGACGTGGTCAAGCTTCGGGTGTAAATGGGTGCATAATAAGCAGCCATTCAAAATCAAGCGTTCACATTCCCCAGTATAATACCTATTCAGCAACACATGTTTGCCCGCGGGACATTTGTATGGATCGAATAATGATTTACATTCGGCAAATATACATAGTTTTAAGTATTCGAAATTCGTGTCTGAAAATATTTCCGTGAAATTTTGAAAATTTTTTGGTTATTTTTATATATATATATATAACTTGAATTGTTTAATTCTTGGATTTTTTTAATTGAAAGTACACCTTGTTAATTGATTGCTTGTTAGTAGGTCTTTCCCGAGTTTCTGTGACGCTTGAGCAGATAAAAGGACCAAATATCGAATCCAAACACATTACACAATTAAGATTTCCAGAAAGAAATTCCGCCACTAAATACGCAATATAGAAAGAAATTGGGCGGAACAAAGTATTTGCACTAGTATTCTGTTATATGCGAGGCTTAGAAAAAATGAATAGAAATAATTTATTGTAAAAATAAAAACTTATAATAAAATAAGCATTAATAGAAATCCTTTAGTAACAACTACCACTTGATAAGATCTATACAAAACTCGATCTATTCACGTATCGTCGCTACCCACAAAACCATTGAAAGTGCAATTACATACCCTTGTAGACACCACACCATTCGCTTTGGGTTAGAAGATATTGCCGGTTGTAACTCTAAAACACAATATGCTAAGCCGATTTGGAGCAAAATGGTGTATAAGTTAGCTAAATGGATTTTAACAAGTAACAAGAGCATATTTGTTATTATAGAGGCTAGAGTAGAGGCGAGTCGTGGTGCACGTGACGGTTGTGTGTTTGATTCCCGTTCGAGAAAAAGAAATATTTAAAATTTTCGATTCAACCGCTGTTTCTCGCAGCCGAGTAGGCCAGAATAAACATTATGTTATGAACTTAGAACATTCCATTTTACATTTTTCCATTATACTTTATTTCAGATAAATTACATTTTCAGTGGCGTAACTCAACGCCGCTCTTTGCTTCGATACCAAAGCGAAGAAATGACAGTAAAGTTGAAATAATTATTTCATTTTCTTGACTGAGGACCGAACCTACAACCAGTAGCGTTTAGTCACACGCTTGTGTCTCTGCGCTGCGAATGGCCTCAAGGCCTGGCCTGGCTTTATACTGGATGATATTAAAATTTAAGAAAGCAATAGGAGAGAGAGGACGTTGTGGCGCAGTGGCACAAGGGTGTGAATGTAACGCGACGATTGTGGGTTCGATACCCACACGAGGAAGTGAAATATTTATTTACCTTTATATTTCCATTCCTTCGCTCTGGTGTAGAGGCAAAAGCGCGGCGTTGAGTTCTGTCACTCAACAAGCAATGCCTCCAGAACTCGGCAGAAAGTGTAGAACGGAGTGTCTTAACACTAGGTTCCCTCTGTCTACCCTTTTGTGAACGGGATAACGGGAAGCTGATTTAATAGTTTAATAGTTACTTCTATATCCGTATACACACACATACACACATACGGCCATTATACGAACAAATTCGGTCTCATTATCGATGCGATATCGTAACGCGTGTCGCCAGTATCCGACACAATCTGCTGATGCTATCACACGATTGTGTTGACTGGAATGTTTCTGCCTCGTGCCTTTTTTAGCTTTGCTTATTTTTTTTAAGTTGTTCATGAAAATAAATAGACAGAAAATGAGATATAAGAGAGGCAAAGATGAGATGTGGAATTAATATTTCAAAAGTTATAGAAATAGATATACAAATATATCGTTATAGAAATAGTAATATATAGTTATAGAAATAGAAGAAATATATAGTTATAGAAATGTATATTTACTAGCGGGACCCCAGTGTTAAGACACTCCGTTCTTCATGCATCGCCCAATTTTCAAAAAGTTGCGGGTTGAGTAGCAAAACTCAACGCCGCGCTTTGTCGGTAGTGAATAATAAAACATTGTATATAGATTCTAATTAAAAAAATACAGTGGTCTCCACTGGTTTTGGATATATAATATTAATGAGCTACCAATTACATGCCACGTCGTTTTTGTGGCTAGCGTCAATTATAATGAGGTATTATATTTTTATTAATATTTTAGAGGCCGTCATGGCACTATAAGATTGCACCTGACTATAAGTGGTTGTAGGTTGGATCCCCACTCGGGGGATTATATTTAAATTATTTGAGTTTCCTTGCATTGGTAAACATTTCATAGCGCTGAGTTTCGCCATTCAACACACAATGTCTCAAAAACAGGCAAAAAAACGATCAACGAAGTGAGTTTTTGATTTACACTATCTAATTTCTTTCTGCCTATGGGTACTACTAAGCGGCGTTAAGCTCTTTTATTTTATAAATATTATTGTTTACTTCATTTATCATTTGTAATTTATGACAACTAGATATTTCCGGTTTTACGATGTAGACTGGACTTATTCTATTAAATGAAACTAAAAAAAGTTGAAGGTGTTTTAAGTAAAAACACCGTTTAAATATAACGAAGCCAAAACGATATTGTGTTTGTATCGATGCGCCCGCGCAACACATTGAATTTCGCGGTAATGACGATACTTTCGACCCACGCCGCCTTGTCTTATAGTGATTTATCACTTATTTTGTGCCGCAATGAGTTCACTGTTTACGGTACTTTAGACTCAAATCACCTGTTAAGAGGTTTCCTACGAATTAAAGTAATCAAAGATTGCATGATTATAATAAGGTTCTTTTTATTTTTATTATTACAATCATAACCCAGAGGTCATTGTGGCGTGGCTATGCGACCATAGCGTCTGGACGTTGTACGTGTTGTTGTAAACGTGACGGTGGTTTCGATTCTCTGAGATGGATGATGGATCTGGATGGATGGATGGGAATGAATTATTTTAGAAATTTTCTTCAGTCTACCAGAGTAAAGCTGTAGCGCAGTGGAACAGTGCCTGACTGTAAGCGCGGGTTCATAGTGGCGGGTTCGATCCACATCAGTAGAATTTATTTATTTATATTTGTTTCCCCGTTGTAACAATATAAAGCATTGTATTCTACCAATATTCGTCGCAATGTGTAGTGTCTAATATTTGGCGGAGAGTTGGGAACGGAATATCTTAACACTAGGTTTCCTTTCCCTACTCTTCTATATAAAGGATACAGCGTGCTGTTGTATATAATAAATAAGTTCGAATGAACAATAATTGCTTACAAACTAACGATATTAACACTTAATTATATCTATCTATAAATATTTACAATTTTAAACAATAGAGGTATCTTAAAGGATAATGAGGCGGTGATTGTGACGTCAGCGCTGGAAAGCGAATAAAACGACTGTTAGTCGCCAAAAATGGTTCTGTTTTGTGATTATACTCATTGTGTACTGTTGACAAAGAAATTATGTTTAATATTTTGTTATATTTAATATTGAGGACGTCGCAATGTCTTCAAAATTCGCTTAAAAGTGGAGGAAAGAATGTTTAGGGCATACCACAATGTTTGAGATCCACATCATAAAGATTAACTAACCTATTTAAAATAATTTTTGTTTTACGTTATACCCTGCTTATAGCAAGCAGTTTCACCGCTATTTAGTCCTAATACCTCAATATGACTATTCTTCTCTTCTCGTTTTACCCACTTCCAGAATAACCCCCCTCCTGTGTGAAAATTGAACTCACAACCGAATCGTCGCGTTTACGACGGCCTCTCATATAAAAAATAAATCAATAAACAAAATTAATTACACACATTGTTTCACAATCAGTACATTGTTATCAGATGGACGGACCGCCGAATGCGTTAAGCGGTAGTTAGTTAGCCGCAATTATTATTATTTAGTGCGCCGGCGCACAAAGCCTGCGCCTACGCAACTCAAATGTATCGTTCTTGTTTTATAGATGTGTTGTCTTGTTTTATATAAATTGATTATTTACATAATTCGGCAAAATATGCAAAAAGAGAGTGTCTTTAAGGGAAACGAAAAGTCTTAATACAAGGTTCCCAGGTTCCTCCGCCTTACCCTACTATTTGCTGGACTGATTATGATGTATAATGATACGATTATCATCATATTAAATTAGTCAAGATGATAAATCAGCATTCTGATCATTTTCTCTCGCTTAAATAAGTCCAGTCTACAGAGTCAAGCTATATATATATATATAAATTTTTAAGTCTAGAAAATATACTATTTATACTGGACTATAATTTGTCATTATTTTTCTATATTTTCTATATATCAAAATACATATTTAAAAATCTAAAAGGTTTGTGATGATGTTAAAATTATTCCATCATTGCACAATAACAATTTTCAATAAAGCTAAATACAAAAAAAAAAAGTTAAACTTTCTTATTCACAAAATATTTTTAACATTGTTTATTTTATACGAGTGTCATGTGAGTCTTACAACTCTTAGTTATTTTCCTTTGACAGTAAATGATAAAAATACTAATAACAAAAAATATATAAAGATTTTAAAAAACGAACCTTTTAATATAGTCATGTCCACTTTATTCTTTAGGTAAATCTCGTGATCACATCTGCGCACGCAGCCTCGTGTACGTTGAAAATCATCTTAGTAGCTATTTATTATTCATATAGAGTACTTTTAATATGTAATTTTATTAGATAAAGGCTAAAACACAATAGAATGCTCAACATTTATAAAGTGGCATTGCGTGTTGTGTGGTGGAACTCAACACCGCGCTTTGTGTTATCCTAAACTACAAAAAAAATGTTGATTGGATTTACACTTGAGGAAATGAAGAATTTAATATATAAATTTAATATATAATTGAATGTGGGGATAGCAAATGCTTAAAGAGAACGGGGTGTCTTAACATTGAGACCAGGTTCCCTCTACCTTCCCTACAATTTGCGGTTTAATGTAAAGCTATAATAAGTTAACCTTGTGGGTTCGGTGTCCTTGGAATATATTATTTTCATATTTCTGCTCTAGTTCCTGCTAGCTTTGCCCTCAAAGGGTGGGATTAAGCTACGCCAATTACCGCTCAATACGCAACGAATAAAATTTAGATGGAAAGTGGAGAACGAAGAGTCTTAACGTTATTTTATTTATTCTTTTATGCGGGGCAAAGTGTGAAATCTAAAAAAATAATTTACAATACTGTGCCCATATATTTATATGGATTTAAAAATACTGAATTCTCTATATCATTTTTATATATGCTTATCAAGCTGTAAATTACCCCTTTTCTGTGACGCTCTTCCCTTTTAACTTCCATGACCTCAAAACGCGGCAGAAGCGCAGGTGTAAATAGAATATGTAATAGTACCACTTTATGAAACCATTTTTAATGAGTAAAAAATATTTATAATAATATTTTTTACTATGAAAATTTGCTTACATGGTGTTGCGGTGAGAGAGCTTTCCCCGCTCTGATGACATTTCGGATTTAGACCGAACGCGAAAAATAGAGTGTCTTAACACTAGATTGCCTTTGCCTTTACTGTTATGCGTGGCAAAGCGTGATGCTAAAAAAAGAAAACACTCTGGTCTTGTTTGTAGTGCTTTACCACGTTTTTTCCCATAAAGTAGGTTAGTCAGAGATCCATTTTCCGCAAAATTTTATAGGGTTTTGCGTGTGAAGTGGTAAAACTGAGTTTAAAAGGGTTTTGTCTAACTCTACACTAAGTGTAGCAATGTATACTATTTTTTAAGTCTTTAGATAGATAATATTTGATAATTTTAATTATTGTATTTTTTTAACAGGAAGAACCAGCCACTTCTGGTGACAGTGGAGATGAGAGTGGCAGTGAACCAGAGTCGCCCAATGATAAAATCATACAGAATCATAAACAAGAATGGATGTGCAATGACGATCGGGATGTTAAAAGGTTAGTTGTATTTTATAATCTTAGTTTTTCTTAAATCAGCTGCACGCTTTTCCAAGCAGAATAGCAGGATATGTAAAGGGAACAAAAAATAGTTTTTTTATGCAATGTGTTTTTGAAATGAATAGAATATTGTTTACATTTATTACGTTATTATAATGCATTATATAGATTTTTCGATCAAAAAACTTTTGAATTTAGTAATATAAGTATAGAATATACTATTGAGTTATACTAGTTATACTATAGAATTTTATCATTTATAAGCGTTAGCAATACACTACGTAAAGAAAAATATTCTTCTTTCCTTAGTATGTGAATAACGCTTTAAAAAATGTTGAAATGCATTTTTGTACAGAGAGCTAGGAGCTAATGATAATCTCCCATCCACGTCTACGAATCAAGAACCGGAAAGCAGCAAATCAAGTCAACCATCATTACCCAAGATTTTACCAAAAATCGATCTCCCAGGCGGTGCTATGTTGTACCACTCTAGTGTACTTACTGGGTTGGATGGACTTGGCAGTAATTTGGGCTTGGGCAATTTAGCTATGGGCTATCCTCATAGCTTCATATTAGGATTGGCCAACCAAGGTCAAGAAGGAGGTACATTTAATATTATTTATTTACTTATATATGTTTTAAATATTATATACCGTAATAAACCTATGTTATATCTAACGAACAATAATTTAGTTAAAGGTGCAGTTCTTGAGATTTTTTTTTTGAAAAATTTAAAGCAGTCCATTAGGTTAGAGATATAAAAACCTAGAAATGATCTTAGAACAAATTTTATATATTTTGTTTTCAACTAGTTTATTGAAAATTTTTGGATTATGTAAGTTAAGCACGTACAATTAATTTGCTAAGTTCATTTATAAATATTGTTAAAGCTTAGGATACGCAAAACTTAATATTAAGACACTCCGTTTCTTGCTAGTAGGGCGGAGAAAACTTGTACAGAAAGTAGAGAACTCAGTAATTTATAACTTGCTTCTCCTCTAAAGATGAAGAAGATATGTGAGGATAAAATCAATAAAATCAAGTAATAAATCAATCACACTGTACTCTGTTTTAGAGAGCTGTATCACATTGATATGATGTATCGACCACATTGTGTGAAGACAAACGACGTCTCCGCGTTAGTTATTATCATATTCATCGTACCTATACAGTATAAACAGATTTAGAATTATTGGTCCAGTACAGATTTGTGGGGTACCTGGGAATTTATTGAGATACCATTTGTAACGTGCATAGCATAGCTTTGATGTCGGCGACCGCAATCGATATATTTTAGATTTGGCTTCATACCAATTTGGGTGGAAAACATAGTTTTATAATATGGAAATTCGTGGGAATACCTTGTAAATATAAAAAATATTTTTGTGGCGCAGGGTTATATGAGTGTAGGTTTGGATCCCATTCAGTGAAACGAAATGTTTTATTATTTGCATTTTCTCTCTCTGGTAACGTCACTCAACACGCAATGCCTCCAAAGTTCGGAAAGTGAAAAATGAAAGTGTCTTTATGGGAACGGAGTGTCTTAACAATAGACTCTTAGATTCTGTCTCCTTCGCTAGGTGCGAGATACAGCGTGAAACTAACGAAAACAACAGAGACTGTCGTGATGCAGTGAGATAATGATAATATTTACAGTACTTTCTTATTTCACGCTCAGATACACAAAACGCAATGTTTAGATAAAATACGACGGAGAGTAGAGAGGAAACATAGAATATTGACATTAGATTTAAATTCAAAATCGTGGCGAAGAGTTTGCTAACGTGTGGCTGTGAATATGACGGTTGTGGGTTCAATTCGCATTTGGGGAATGAGTAATCGAGTGGTTTTGAGGCAAAGCGCGACGTTGAGTTGTGCCACTAAACACACAACGCCTGAAGAATTTTGCGGAATATAGGAAACAGAAGTGTCTTAACGAGGAACGGAGTGTCTTAATAATCATACAAAATATCACTTATAAAAGTCATATCTTAAATTTCGCATAATTTCTAAACTCTTGATTATCAATAACTACTCATCTCGTAAGCTTATGCATGAAGCTAAAATATTGATTATCATCTAAGTATAAAAGTTTGTATAAAATTATTAATTATATCAAAAATCAAATCAAAAATCAAACCAGCTTCATGCTGTATCCCGCACGCAACAGGGTAGGCAGAGGGAACATAGTGTTTAGACACTCCGTTCCCCACTTTAGGTATCGAACCCACAACCGTCACGTAACAGTCAAACTCTTGAACCGCTGCGCCACGACGGCCTCCAATAATCACACATATTAATCATATCAAAAATAATATTTTTAAAGTGTTATGATATCCAGTCAATTTCGGAGAGAAAAATATTTTGTAATATAGACATAA
>DWGR01001716.1:0-15285 GCA_018247715.1 Heliconius burneyi | reverse complement strand
TACATGTACATATTTTACAGCTTTACTTTTTCACGCATGAAAAGATAGGCATATATTCACAAAGATGTCTTTACTCTATTTTCCGTCCAAAATGGAGATGGTGTGAAAGTTGGTAACATAGTGTTTTAGCACTAGGCTGTCTTGATCTATCTAGCTAAATTGTGCATACTGATAGTTGCGTACAAAAATTACAATAAGTTAAACTGGTTTACGTCGTAGAGAAACGTAAAATGATATAGTAGCAGATGATTAACTAAAACAAGAAGATCTTTCAAACAAGATTTTCGCGATTTGTAAGATCTTTTAGTCTACTCTTGACAACGTACTCGAAAATTCGTTTTCAAAAATGTATAACACTAAATATACTTACATGTTTTATCTGGTAAAAGAATTCCATTTAAAATATTAACTGAAAGTTAAATAATAAGGCGTACACCAGTGTATATTAATTTACACAACAAATTTGCCCTAGACTGCTTTCATTTGAATAAAATCGATCATTAAAAACCTCGTAAATAAAAAAATTTTAAAAGCAAAAAGAACTGATAGTCTTTCAACGGCTAAACATATTTTTCTGGATCATACCTAAAAAATTCACTTTCTTTTAATATCAATTTTTATTATTAATTTAATCAAAATCAGTTCATCTATTTAGGAGCTACAATCCCACAAACATACAAATATACATCAAACTTATAACACCTCTTTGGACTAGGATTGACTCCTAAATAGAGAAGTTAATCTATCTAAATAGAAAAATTAAAATTACACTTCACGTTAAAAATTTTAAGAAACTCGACAGAATTGAATTTTAATGTAATATGAAATATCTTTGAGAGGTCAAACCCGGTAAGAAGATAAGATCTCCTTTGTCTCATATTTTTAAGCCCCAGCTTAAAATTTTCTATTGTTACACGCTACCTAACTTAAATTATAAAATGTGAAAGAACTTGAAAATTTATGATAATTTTAGAATTGAAATTTTAAGGGCGACTGTAGTAAATTCGACAGGATGTCGGTTGGATTCTCATTCTAGGAAATATTTAATATTTAAAAAATTTGAAAATAAATTCACGCTGTATCTCGCACACAGCAGGGTAGGCAGAGGGAACCTAGTGTTAAGACACTCCGTTCCCCACTTTCTGCCAAATTCTGGAGGCATTTAATATTTTCATTTTATTTATATAATATTTTCAATGTATTAATTAATGAAAATTAATCAATGATATAATATTTTTGTATTTCGCAGAATGTAAGGAACGGAAGTATCTGAATAGGGACGGAGTGTCTTAACACTAGATTCTCAGGTTCGCTCTGCATATCTTGCTATGCGCGAGATACGGATAACTAAAAAATCGTATTAATCAATAGCCAAAAGTAATTAACTTTCTAGTAATTAGTAATAAGATCCTTTTTTGATAAGATAGAGATATTAGAAGATTAATAACGATTAACGATAAGAGGCCGCCGTGGCGCAGCGGCACAAGAGTGTGACTGTAACGCGACGGTTGTGTGTTCGATCCCCACTCGGGGAAGTGAAATATTTATTTGGGTCTATATCTCCATTTCTTCGAAGGAAAACCCGACGTTTATATATGTATTAATGTTTAACTAATAACGCATATTTAAATGATTTACTTATTTTTAATTTGCCTTAAATAAAATATTATTTTTGATTAAGACTTTTGTGTGTCTGTTTTCTACCATTTCCGTTTTTATTTCGGGAAATTCTCCCTTAGTGCTCCGCTACTCTTCCCCAATGACCCTAAAATATATATCTTAGCGTTCTACGTCGTATAGTTGTAACGAAACCTAACAACAAAGTGTTATATATAGAAATTTCAGTAGAAATAGAGTGATAAATAATTATTACTACTTATACTTTCCTATATCCATATCAGAATTTTTGTTATAGAGTTGTAAAAATATCTAAACCATTCTAAAAGTCAACTAAGCCCGCTATACTCCTATATAATATCGAAAAACTATTTTGCCTCCCATTGAACGAGTAGAAACTTGCGGCTTATCTTATTATACCCAGTCAACCGTTCAAAGCTATCACAGAAGTTAAACAAAAGACCTGGGGAAATTGTGAGACTTCTTCACTTAGTAAAAAACTCAAACATGCTATGCTGTATAAGATGAGATGGTATAATATTTAAAGAGATTGGCCTCATTTTTATATTTATAAAAAGAGGCCACATCTAGCAAGGTAGGCAAAGAGAATCTAGTGTTAAAACACTAAGTTCTTTTCATCTCGAGATTTATCGAGATATTACGGGTTGAGTCTCAGGAGTTCCACATCATATTTTATCTTGTTAACAAAAAGAGAAAATAAAGATAATTCATACCCCCGAATGAGAATCGAACCCATGAACATCACGTTTACAGGCACAATCTGTTGCGTTAGACACACGTTTGTACTCCTAGTTAGAGGCACCTTCTCTTAATTAATTAAGAATATTGGATAAAACAAAAAAGTATCTAATCACAAAACAAATAGACTAATTTAACGAACATGGTTGTAACAGATTTAAGGTAGAATAATGCCGTAAGTTCATTAGTCTATGTTATAAGTAAGGCGTGCCACTTTGTCCGCACCTACTGTGATGTCATAGGTATAGAATTAAACCAGCTTCACGCTGTATCCCGCACACAGGATAGGCAGAGGGAACGTAATGTTAAGACACTCCGTTACACATTTTCCGCCAAATTCTGGAGGCATCGCGCTTTCTCAGCCTATAGTTTGTAAATCGATATAACGTAGTGCCTGTAAGACACATGGTTACCAGAGTGAGGTAATATTCAAAACCACCAACAAATCGGAACAGATCCCACAACCATCACTTTTATAGAGTTTAGTTTTACATTCTATTCTTTCAGAGTTTATTTAGACATAATATTGTTCATGCTTTATACTTTTTATTCTCGTAAAGTAGCGGGACACAACGCCGTATTTAGTCAGTGTAAATAATCTAAATATTTTTTTCAATAACATTGTAATTTTTTAACTACTATATACTCACTTGGTTGCTTAGTACTCGTATTATGTAAGAATATCGATATAACAGTTTTCTGAACTAGGTCCACGCGAACTCAAACATTAGCTCAATCGCCGGAAATGCGATATAAGTTAATATTTTGTATATCTAACACTCCAAAGAAGGTCTTGGCAAAACTAAAATAATATTTAATGCTAAAATATATATTTTTTTATAACTAAAATAATTTTTAATCAGTGCGAGGCTAGAATGTAATCATACAAGTTATGGTTCACAAACTCGTTTACTCGTAAAATCTAAGTAAGATTTTCTCCCTTTTCCCTAGAATTTCGGGAAATTTCTGAGTTGTATCTATGTACTGTCCAAGGCTTTCTGATGTCTTTAGACTATATTTTCGATTGAAAGTCATTCAGACACTTAGCAATAGAAGAGTTTTATATATTTCATAACCATTTACTTCAAAAATACTATTCATTTTTGCTAATGTAATATAACTCTCACTTCGGTCTCAATCCTAACATTCATAATACATCTATCCTAAACAAACAATTCCCTCTAATACGAGTGTACGCTGCTGACGTAGACATATTGAAGAAAAGTTATAATTCTTCTTTACAAATTGTGGGAAGTGTTCGGATTGTGTTATATTTGATATTTTTATTAGTAGCGCTGTAACCCGCGCATAGCAGGATAGACAAAAGGAACCTGGGAACCTAATATCAAGATGCACTACAACGGTCTATCATAGTTGGAACATTGGTTTTCCAAACAAAATAATTACTTGCTATCCATATCAATAACAGAAACCATCGTGGCGCAGGGGACAAGAATGTATTTAGCGACGCGTAGGTTGTGGATTCCACTCCCAATCAAAAGGGACGAAATATTTAATATAATCATCTCTTTGTTCTGGCAACAAGACAAAATGCGCCGTTGATTTCCGCCACTCATAATGAAATGCCTCCAGAATTCGTCGTTAGGAGCGGAGTGCCCCTCTGCCTACCTTACTACATACGGAATACAGCATTAAGCTGAAAATAAAAATCGATTATTATTATATTATAACCAAATTGTGTTATTCTGATGTATAAGCCATAATATTAATGTAAAGTTTTATCCAAATCCGTTCAGTATATTTTGTGTGAAAGTTGAACAAACACTCCATCTTCACAAATTTAAAACAAAAAAATATTGTACATATATTATTGTATAAATAAGCTACTTCTATTCTATACTGTGATTGTTGTAGTTTGAACAACGAACAGAGGAATTTAAATTGGCAATTTCCAACTCTGGGCGGTATTTTCCTATGAGTGCCGAAGTAACATTAACTAGTAGATTTTGTACCGGATTCGGTCTCCTTCTTACCACTTTTGTTGCTTTCGTCTTAGTATATAAATATATGGTAAAAAAATTTGGCTTGAAGTGTATACATACATACTTAAACTTATATTCAGTAACGGCTTGGTAAAAGGAGAAAGTGGACGGTCGCAACTTTTCGCGCAAATTTAAGAACTGTCATGAAACACAAATTCAGAAATATAATTTTCTACAAATATTATGTGGCTATATTAATGTGAATAAGAATTCTTCTTCTTCGTCTTTTTTTTGTATTTGTATTCTTTAATGTAAGTTCATATTCTGTAACACAATCTATTCGTATCTGCAAATAAACATGATAATCCGTAGTCCACATAGTCTGTAATCAGCAATCTTATTTATTTCATCTTTAATCGTTAATTCTCAATCCTTAATCATAACCATCAATCTTTAAACTTTAATTTTTAATCCGTTATCCTTAACCGTTAATTAAAATTTTAATCATTATTCTAATGATTAATGATTAAAAAAAGGTTTAGATCTGAATCCCTAATCCGAAGTTCTTAAACTGAATTCTAAAGTCCGTATTTCACACTCCGTAGCCCATAACGAGCTTGGTAACTGAGTAGAATATTTAGTATTTATAAGCTGACAACAACCTATCTACGGTTGACAATATCACAATAGATCGACAGTCTGGCAATTTTGATAACTGAAAATGAAATTCGGTAACCTAATAAATTAGTTCATCTAGCAAAACATTTCTCCAATAGAAGATTTTTAGTTTCTTCAAATAAATAGTTATTTCGTTGATCCAATAATTATATAAGTGGGTGGATCCCAAATTTTATTTTATTTTTTTAGAAAATTGTTTTATGTTATAGTTTATTCGTATTTTACTTGATGAATACAAATGTATACAATATAACCAAAAGGCAAGATCATCATAAGAGAGTCTTGACTCAAAGTAAATAATAATTAAATACACATATATAACATTATACATACTTCATATTAGCGTTTGTGGCACTTTGATACGTTTTATTTATTATTTTAACATCAGTGGGTTCCCTGTTCATTTAAGAGATGTGTTAATTTAAAAAAAAACTACGTTCTATATAATGACTTAAAGGGGTCAACAATATATGATATATAATAAGTGAGTTCTATACAATCATGTTGGCTTTGTGAGCAACAATTTCATCATTGTAAACCTCGAGATTAAACCGCACACTGTATCTTTCTATATAAATGTAACGATATCACTTCTTCGTTTATGTAGACTATAAAATTTAAAATTCTATCTATTACCATAGGCTATAGGATTTAAATCTAGCCTTATGTCAGATATATTGGCCAATTTTACGACGATTATCTTCAACCGTGGAGACAGTCGCGGCGCAGAGGCACAAACGTATGAGTTTAAGCGCTACAGGTTGTGGGTTTGGTGAAATTAAGATTACTCGTATATTATATTATTTAGGTACCTTCAAAAAACCTCTACCTTAAAGGCCGGCAACGCACCTGTAGCTCCTCTGGTGTTGTACGGGGTCGTGGGCGGCGGTGATCACTTACCTTCAGGTGACCCGAACGCTCGTTTGCCTTGTCCTTTTACTATAAAAAAAATATATATCATGTTTAAGATATCACTATCGTGTGTGCTATAATACATAGGCTATGTGCGAGGCTTTCTTTCCAATTACGGGATTGGTGAAGGTCCACGGGAATAAAAACTTGTAAAAGCTCACAAACTTCAGTTTCCGGGCATATACGAGTATTATGCACTCATTTTGTATGAAATTTGTAGTTCACAAATTTAAATTTATAATCTTATTTTCTATATTATTTTCTTTAGGGATTCTCTCCTTTAAATACACTGTAAGCCCTCATTTCGTGCTGAATTCCGTAACTGTAGATTACAAGGGTAAGGTTTTGGTCATGCGGCGTTGGTTACAGCTTGCTACCTTCACACAATCTTGTGATAAGTAGTTTTGATAGACGGAAACCATAATTTTGTATTTAAAAGTTTGTCTCTTTATCCTAGCATGGTGCTACAGTCGAATCTTTTATCTAACAAATGATTTCTTTAAATGATCATATAGTGGTAGCTAGGTATATAGGTTTTATATTTTATATACTAGGTCTAGGGATGTTCAAGATCAAAATCTTACTTCACTATTTTTACCAACACACCAAAAAGAAAAAAGTCAACTTAGTCACTCGTAAATACGGGATGCGGGAGAGCATGCATGAAAAGGTGGATGATAGTGGACAAGATGAAAGAAAAAAGGAAGAAAGTATGCAGAGATCGTTGCGCTTAGCACTTTACTCTCTCCGTCAACTCCTCTAGAGATACAACGTGAAGCCAAATAACGATAGATCATTTAAAAAAACACAAATACCTAAGAAATAAATCTATTAATTCAATCTGCTTAGAATTTAACATCCACGACGCTACAAAAGACTATACTCGTTCAATTATACGGAGCTCGCATAGAAAATATACAGAAGTAACTCGCGCGTTTTATTTCGTAATATATTTACCAAATATATATCTTCTTTCTTTATCCATTCATTTTATCCCCTAATGTACCCTGTGACATTTTGAAAGCAAAATCTGAAAAAGTTACACCCTCGTCATACATGGATCCACTGAGGGATTTTAGTGACACTTCGGCTATGTCCAGTCAAAATTGTTTTAATAATCTTCATATGCTTACATGACAAATGCGACATACATAGATATAGATAGATATAACCCTATAGGGTATTATATCGAGTACTAAGTCGTGGGGGAATAAGCATGCGTCGAAAACGTGATGGTTTGGGGTTTCATTCCCACTAAACCGTAATATTTAATATTTTTATGTCCTCACTCTGGTAACGAGGCGAATCTTCCAGGTTCCTTCTACCCTACCTTACTACATGAAGGGTACAGCGTGAAATTAAAAAAAAACATGTATATGTGAAACATGTATAAAAAAGCATAAATAACCAATAATGATAAAGAACGTGTTATATAACGTGTCATAATTCTTGTCTAAGCTTCTGGAAGCGATGTTCAGACTTCAGTTATTGGCATATTATTATAAATATTTTATTATGAGCGAAGTGTTCCATTACGCAGTTTGTGAAATGTTCTGTTGTGACACAAGCAGTTGTTTAGAAAAATATCATTTTTATATTTATTATAGTCTTTTTAAAAACTTACTAATGGATACTGTATAACGAAAATGGTCTTATCTGCTTATCAATTCTTTTTATGTAGCAAAGAACTTCATGTCATAACACTCCGTCCTCCCGTCCTTCACTTTTTAACCCGACAGAAATTGCACGCGCGACAACATCAGTGAAATGGGTATAATTTATTTCCTCTAGTGGGGATCGAACCAAAAACTACCTCGTTTACAGTCACGCGCTGTTCCAAGAGCCAAATAATTGTATAAGATGATTGCAAAATATTTTCGAGTCAAGACGAGAGAGAGAGAGAGTCATACAATAATACTTGCATTTAAAAAATAATATTTATGTTTTTTTTTTTAATGTATGGACTTCAAGTTTTTTTGATACTTAACTCAAAGTAACAAAAAGACCGAACTTATTGATAACTGAAATGTTCTACTTCACATTTTCTAATTAAAACTAATAGATATACAGACATAAGTACTGTATTAAATTACACGTTATATACTGAAATTATGGAATAGAATGCGAGCCAAGCCAAAAGTACCCATAGCTTAATGAGAGCGCTGGAAAATGTTTTCATCAAATTATAAAATATTAATTAAAAGAAGCTTTTTAAGAATAAGCTTTTTTTTTTAGATTTTTTTCATTATAAATGTTACAAATCATGCCCTTTAATTTGATACATATTAAAGGGCACGATTTGTAATATGTTTATTATATGTATTTTCAATGTTACCAGAACTGGGGTTCATCTAAATCTGGAACATCTGGAATTTCTAGTTCAATCCACCAATGCCTCTTGAAATTGGCAGAAAATGGGCAACGGAGTGTTTTACACACTAAGTTCCCTCTGCCTACCCTGCTGTGTGCAGGATACAGCGTGACACTTAATAAAACACATTACCGGGGAAAGTCAAATTAAAATTTTATAAAAATGTGATTTATTCACATTCACTTATATATCAATTTCATTTTTCAAATCTATTTTAGTTCTAAAGCTTTAAAATATCTTGTCGAAAGGCTTTCCCGTTACAAAGCTCAGTACAACAGGTGCGCGTTTTCATTCGGTCGCCACCATCGTAGCGAACAGACGTATCCGTCGGGAGAAAGTTGATTTAAATATTCCGTCTACGTTTCAGTTTTGAAATAACGTGTTTTTTTATAAAAAAACGTTGACATTGCACTAACTGTTTGTAGTGAAAAGTGAGTGTTGTTGGAATTTTCATTGTAAGGTAGGATTGCTTTCGAATATTTTATTAAGTTGGCAAAAGTGTGAAATATGCTTTTTTAAAAATTTAAATATAACTATTGATTTAGTATGCGGAAATTGTTCATTTTTAAAATATATGTAAGTAATGTTTTGAAGCTAAACTACGATAAAAGCTCGAATGAAACTTTTTTTCAAAGTTTAGTTTATTGGTTGAATTTTTTAACACAATTTTCAAATATTTTTTATGAAATAATTTCTCCTGAAAAAATTCAAATAATATTTTTCTGTAAAAGATATATATTTATTTATTTGCTAAGCGCGTGACATTGAAAGAAGAATATCATTCTTTTTAGTAAATATATTTTTCTATATCAAATTTTGAATCCAAATTAAATATAAATAGGAACTATACAAAATATTATAAATTATTATTTTGACTGTAAATGCGATAGCTGTATGTTCAATTTTCAAACTTGTAATGATTATAACTAGTTTTCTCCGCCAGACGCGGAAATTAATGTTTTCCACTAAGGCAGAAAAATTGCGGCTTCGAATTCTTGAGAATCGAGTGAAGAGAGAAGAAAGAAAGAGTATTTTAACGCAAAATTCTCTTCTTTTATCATGAACCAGATATGAATCTTGAAACAGTGAAATAAAAGTTCATTTCTAAATTTAAGGTTGAGCTATAATAATTTTAAGCTTTTACTACAGTCTAGCGGTTGCATTTTTGTATCAATAGGTCAGGCACCTCTTCTAATTGTATGTGTATTTAGATGTTTGAAATAATTTTAGTTCAGAACTTGAATGGTACTAAAAACAGAGGGAACCTAGTGTTAAGACACTCTGCTCCCCACTTTCTGGCGAATTCTGGCGGCATTGCGTGTTGAGTAGCAGAACTCAACGTCGCGCTTTGCCTCGACACCAGACGAAGAAATGGAAACATACATTTATATAAATATTTCATCTCCTCGAGTCGGTTTTACAGTCCAGTCTTATGTTACATAAAAAGTCTTGTTTTAATATCTTATTGTAGTGTCTCGTCATATTCCATTTGTATCAGGTAGGTGCAACTTAGTGAGAAGACACTCCGTACACACCGCCGTAATTTGAACATAACGCCTTAGTTTTGTGACCAGTAGCCCAAGCATGAATAACTATCAAAAAGTGTTCGAATGATTGTCGATATCATTTTTTATAGGAATTGAACAACATCCTAATTATTCGTGCTAGGGCTACTGAGCGAGGATATGAAGGTAATTCATTTCCTCAATTGGGACTCCAACTTACAATAGTCATGTCTAAATATAAAAACGATGTTCATCTGTTCTTTCGTTTTAAGCCAAATTTCTGTAAATATTCTATGCTAGATTATGAAATCTAGCATCTAATCATATTTTCATAAATGTGAAGTAATATATTACTGAGATTAAAATACACCAAAGACCTTTACTTAATATAAAACCTTTCGAATTTTTATTTCAATCTAGTTTGTATTTCTGTATAAAAGACAAGAATTTTTTTAGTTTCCGTATCCAAAAGCAAGAAAATCACTTTTTACCGAATATGAGATATATGTATATTTGAAAACTATATTTTTTATGGGTCCATCGATTTTTTAATAATTTGTGAATGGATTTAGAAAATTGTTTCGTTTCCTTGAAAGTACAGTTGTTGGTAAGACAGAACGCGGCATTGAGTTTCGCTATCCAACTCGCATTTAAAAATCAGGGAAATTTTGAGAGCGCAGCAGACGATGATGCAGAAGATGCGTCATTTAAAAAAAAACACTTTCATAACAAAATATCGTTAGAAATGTCATGCGGAAGTCCATTTATCATTTTCCTTCGCATAATAAGGCGGCTGACATTTAAACTAGCTAAAAGAACATTTAATTATTATGGCAAAATTGACATGATTTGAGGCTAGTCGTGGCGCAGTGTCTAGGCAAAACGCGGCGTTGAGTTGTGCTCCTCAACACGCAATGCCTTCAGAACTCGTCAGAAAGTGGGGAACAGAGTGTCTTAACACTAGATTCCCTCTGCCTACCTGTTTACATTATTTCTTACAATGATACATGTTTATTTATGAATTATATCAAATGGAATAAGTTTACTGATGTAGAAGATCAGAAAATGCCTTATATATTATTGTCTGAAATATAAAAGAAAAGTTAAAGAAAAGTTTTCAGAAAAATATTGTTAAGTAAATATGGCTGTCGTCAAATGAAAAATACCTCATTGAAAAAAAAAAGGAAAGCAATTATAACAGCAGCGTTACAGCTTCTGACTGCAAACGCAACGGCTGTGAGCTCAATTTCCACTGAGATGGACAAGTGGGGTACGGAAGTGTCTTAATAGTAACAGAGAGAGAGAGTTAAAAGGACAGAGTATCTTAATACCCATAGTCAACGGAATACAGAGTGAAGCTAAAAAAACTACAACTTCTTGAAAATTTGGGGGTGTGTTGAGAACGGAGTGCTTTAACTCTAGGTTTTCTCTGCCCACCATGGTATGAACGGCATATAGGGTGAAGTAATAAAAAATTGAAAAAGATATATCCTGCATATCCTTAAAATCAGTAAAGTAAGTAAAATGCAAATACTAAATTAATTTACCAACTTTCACGAAATTAAATAAAAGCTTACATTAAGGGAAAAAAATTTCGTACCTCTTGAACCAATAGGTAATTAGATTTCGTTCGAAATGAAAATAAAAGAACTTTGTACTAACTGCGTCTGCTTTTGATCTTAAGCATTCGGCCCAATGTTTAAAAAAGTTTGGCTGATTTGGCCAAGGTTGAAGGTTTTATATACTTTTGGACGTACGTATTGTATACATTATTTAATAAGTAAAATATATATACTATTTTATAATCATCAGTTTCACGCTGTATCCCGCACAAAGCACGGTAGGCAAAGGGAACCTAGTATATAGACACGCCGTTTCCTGTTTTTTGCCAAGGTCTGAGGGCATTGCGTGTTGCAGAGTTGCAATACTCAACGCCACGATTTGCCTCGACACCAGAGCGAAGAAATGGAAATATAAACGTAAATAAAAATTCATTTCCTCGAGTGGGGATCGAACCCACAACCCTCGCGTTACAGGCAATTAATTAATGATAAAGCAGGGTAGGCAGAGAGAATCTTGGAACCTAATCTTAAGATACTCCGTGCCCTTTAAGATTTCTCTTCTAAACATTACACAAGATCTACATGTGAAATATAAAACACGTAATATTAATACCAAGAACGAATATTAATTAGCTCCTGTTACGACGTACTTGGGTTACGTCTAAATATACGCAATGGCTGTGTTTTCAAGTAAAAAAGCGGCTTCACACTGTATCCCTCATAGCGGTATAAGCAGAGGTTGTATTAGTGTTAAGACACTCCCACTGTGAATAAAAAGTGAAACTGTTTCTTTTGTTGTTATATATACAGATACAAATACATGATCTTATTTAATTTGTCTTTACAATTAAATTGCTAATTTCTAGTAGGTAAATAAATAATTTAAAACTGTATATTCAGTTTGTGAATCAACTTCGGTGAGGCTAAGGTTATTTTAAGAAGAATTACTATTTTGAGAACAGTCTAATTATTTATCTTAAAGGATTACAGAAATATTTTGGCAATGCAATCAAAAGATACGACGCGATACGAATAGGTACATTTATGCGACATTTTTGCTGTGTTTTGGATAAAATTCACCACGTAATCATTACCCGAACAGTATCTCCGGTACCTATTTACAAAGGTAAGTTAGAACATACAATGAAAATTCAAATAAAAATATGAAAAGTGAAATTTTCTAGATATTTCATATAAAAAGAAATATGATATACTTACAATTTATTTCATATCAAAAGAGTGCAGACCATAAATTCTTAATAATTCAAAATCATAATCAAAACCTGTAATGGTACTTCTAGTAGACTTATAATTACATTTGGGAAAAAAATGTATAGAATATTTTATACTACTACATTCGTTCAAGCCACCTTGGAGTAATATATTTTGTCCGCTTAAAGAGTGTCTTAAATGAAGGTTCTCTTTATCTTCTTACGTTATATGTAAATTAAAGAACGGAGCTGAGAAACTTAATTGAGGCCATCTTTGCCCAGTGGGTCAGTGTAGTACTGTAAAAACGACGGTTGTGTGTTCGATCCCGACAAGAGAAAATATCTTTAAAATCGTAATTGTTGTCTCGTTTGCTTTAAAATTGTATTTTTAAAGCAATTGAAAAGTACATATTGAAAATACAAACAAATTACAATTTTACTATAATCCTATATTAATACTACCTTTATATAACGTAATGCTATAAATATTTACTATCCATTCAATATGAGCTCGTTGAAATACCGTTAAATTTTAGTACTTCGGTTTATATTCCGTTCAGATTTAAATTTTGAATACTGTTGAAAAGCGTTCCTAGCTTCGCTGCCTTAAACCCTACCCATCGGAGCTCTATCCGACGACAGACCTCTTCCTCGAAGTTGGACTTACCGAGCTGGACTGTTTGTCCCAGGTATATGTAATGGCCTACAAGTTCGTCATGTCGTTCTCAACGCTAAATGGAGCAGGTACTTGGACATTTCAAATAATTTTCATTTTATCCATGTTTACCTAAAGATCTCCTGAAATCTCCTCATCATCAACAAAACTAACATGTGTAATGTATTCGTCATTGATTTCGAAGCCATATGCCTTTTAATCTGGAAGATTGAAAATATTGGAAAAATAACGTCTCACTTCTTTTTGCAGTAGGACAGGACTAGATTTCTGTTTCTGTATTCGGACCAACACAGATACTTTAACACTTATATACGCCTGAAGTCTATTTGAAACCTTTGAAAAGACTGAAGCATACCCAGATGTGTCAAGCCAAATGGTCAATTTATTAATATTTTCAGACTTCTGTAAATTACCGCAGCGTATGAATATGATCTATGGTAGATCCTATAATATTTTTGGGCGACTTGACCTCCAGACGAGATATGGCATGACCCTGAAAAACAATTTGTAAAAATGGCTTGTTTGGAAGAACAGACCAACCTCACCACTACTCCGTGATCTTTAAGGCATTTTGTCTTTAAACAGATTTTTTTAAATATTTGCAGTCAAAAACTTAGCTTAGATAAAAAGCATTGACTCGCTTGTTGTTAACTTCTTTAGTAATTTTATTACTAAAGAAATTAACGTGCGCCTCTTGAAAATCGATAAGACGCTCAAATATGTTCTAGATATCATTATTATTCAACAAAATTAATTCTACGAGTATATTAACAAACTTAAATAAAATATACACAAAAATAAATCGTACGTATTAATTTACTTTAGTGCATATCTTTTGATGGGTACGAGTTAATTACTCTGCGTGCGTTTGTTTAATCGTATTGGGGATTATAATACAATTAAATACCAATATCATTTTGATTACATTATTGTTTTATAATTTTTGAAACCGTTGTAGTGGATCGACAAAGTTTCTGACTGTTAAAACGATGATTATGGGTTCGATTTCTACTCGGAGTCATGAATTATATGAATTTCTTAGTCTAAGGTGGAAAGTGGGCAGAGGAGTTGAAAAACAGAATAAATCTTTTATTAAAATACACTATTCGTAATTTTCCAGATAATTTTAGAAACAATGCATTGGCGCAACTATATAGAACGAGGCAAGCGTTACAAGCCAGGAAATGTAAATTGTGGATCGAACCTACAACCACCGCGTTAACAGTCATTCGTTGTCCCATCTGACTACCGTCCAAACCAATTTTGTTTCTGTATTTGAATACATTTTGTATATGCCGTGTGTTCCTGGCTTAGAATAGGATCACATACTGGTGGTGTCGTAAGAAACGACTAAAGTACGAATGGGAGAGTCACGTCGCCAGCAATGGTAGCACGCATAGACAGACTCGACCAGATCATTACCATCCGAGAGCGGCGGTGATCACTTACCATCAGATGACCCGTACGCTCGTTTTGCCATGTCATTTTCCATAAAAAAATAATAATTCGAATCTTCCACTACCACCTACATAATGCTCATACACTAGCTCTAAGCAATTACAGTTTAAATTGTATAAAATTTAGTAAATATATTGTGAAACAAGCATAAGGTATTGTTAAAATTAATTACAATGTGAGTCCAACCAGCTATTTATATGACGGGGCCTTTTAAGCTTTAAGAGGGATGAAAGTAATTTAAGACATAGTTTTATCACAGAGTACTAATAAAAATATCATACGTAAGAATAGTACATTTTCATTTTATATTAGAAGTTTAACAAAGTACTTAGTAGCTTTTATAACATTCAAAAAATAAAAAATATTTTTTGTCTTGATTTTAATTGATGAAGCCGACATGGTGCAGCTACAGCATTAGAACTGTAAACGCGATGGTTGTGGATTCGATCTCCACTTGAGGGGATGTTGAATAATTAATTCCTAATATTTTCATTTCTTCGCTGTGGCACCAAGCTATAAGCTCGGCGTTGAGTTCCACCACTCAACACGCAATGCATCGCAAAATACGGCGGAAGTTGCGGAATGCTTTAACA
>DWGR01001715.1:0-15294 GCA_018247715.1 Heliconius burneyi | reverse complement strand
ATGATCCGGTCGAGTCTGCCCATGCGTGTCGCCATTGCTGGCAACGTGACTCTCCCACTCGTACTTTAGTCGCCTCTTACGACACCACCAGTACCAGGGTGATCCTATTCTAAGCCGGGAACACACATTAGCGCTATCGACCGATCACACTTTTCATCTTTATTAGATTAATAGTGAAGACTAAAATATTTTGCTAATGTTAAATATTATTAAATAACGGGGCCGCTACATAACGAGGCAGTCGTGGCGCAGCGGCACAAGGGTGTGACTTCGTTAGCTGCAAAATCGACTGGTTTTGGGTTCGATTCCCACTTGAAGATGTGAAATATTTTTTTACGTTTATATTTCCGTTTTCTTCGCTCTGATGTCGAGGCAAAGCGCGCAAAGTTCTGCCACTCAACACCCAATGTCTCCAGAATTCGACAGAAAGTGGGGAATGGAGAATCTTAACACTAGTTTCCCTCTGTCTACCCTGCTATGTGCGGGATACAGCGTGAAGCTAAAAAATAACTGAAGTATTTTGAATTATTATTTAGACTATGAAAATATTTGTACATACATTTGTACATACATGTACAACGGAAAAACCGTTGGCATAAGTGTATTGTATCTGAGGGGGATTACTTTGAAGGGGACAACATAAATATTGATAAATAAATAAATATTCTTTCTTAAAAATACAAAGTCATCTTAATTTTTGAACAGGGAGGTATGTATATATTAAATTTATAGTTCTGTTTCATAATGATAATTGTTTGTTATTAGCAGCTTAAAACTTTCTCCCGCATAGCGGGAAGGAAGAAATAAAGTCACTCCGTTTTCCATTTTCCACCACAATTACTAAATAGTGCATGTTGATTGGTAGAACTCAACGCCAATTTCTTCTTTAACTTTCTCATATTATTCTTAAACAAGGAAATGTAAATCATACATATTGAACCTTTCACGATGAATTGAGTTATACCTATATTTTATACTTGATCGAATCCCACGGCCTTGTCTTATTCTTAAGTCTTATCAAATCATCCCCACGTCGAGTTAACAATGACAAGTATGTCAGTTCAAGTATTCCACAGCCGTATAGACACGGCAAATAATTTTCTATCCTAAGCAAACAGTTTAGTAGATTGGAGGGTACTTCCGCCTGGATGAAGGAATAACGAATGAGCTTCTAAATGTGGCACGATGGGGCCGCCGTAATGGGAAAACGCATTAGGGTTCAAATGTTTCCATTGTAATTGAAGCTTATTCGAAAATGATCTGAAATCACGCTAGACTATATCTAGATGGATCCATCTGCCTGTTTATTTGAATGGATGTTAACTAGTATAGAGGACTTTGATTTAGTTAGTAGAAATGAGTATATTTAGTTTGTAGATGCTCACAATAGGGTAAAAATTATGTAAATAATTGTTGCTATACCTGTGCTTTTTAGTTTCATGCAAATGAGAATATTTTATATTCATTCCCCTGACAGGGTTTCGATTCCATAATTGTCTAGTCTACAGTGACGCGCTTGTTCCACTGCGCCATGACGGTCTCAATACAGTTATAGTTTTGGTATTATATATTCTAAAAATAGAGGGTGCTTTGTGTTGTGTAAATTCGATTTTGACATTCTTAGCATTGAGTTTCGCATTCAACCTGAAAATTAGGCGGAGACTGGGGAACAAAGTACGTTAACATTATACAACAGGTTCCCTCTGTCTGTCTTTCTGTATGTGACAAGCAGCATGAAGTTAATATTATAGAAATACGAGTTTTTTTCGACGGAAAATCGGGAAGGGGATCTTAATCCTAAATTCCCCCTGCCTACCCTGATGTGTGTGGGATACAGCCTGAAACTGACATATTTTTATTTTATTTCAGTTATACAATGTGTTTTGTTATCAGCTTCGAGCTGTATGCTGTAAAAAGCAGGATAGGCAGAAGGAACCTAATGTTAAAACACTCCGTTTACCACTTTCTGTTTAATTCTGAAGGCATTGCGTGTTGAGTCGCCTTGACACCAAAGCGAAGAAATGGAAATATATGTTAAATTTAAATAAATATTTTATCTCCTCGAGTGGGGATTGAATCCAAAACAAGTCAGTTTTACAGTTACACTCTGAGCCTCTGCGCCATGACTGACTCTATTATATAAAGTTGCATAACAAATGGTATTAGATTTAAGCGTAGATACATACATATGTCAAAAAGTTTGCTATCCCACTGTGCAGTGCGCGTCCGCTGCGCCGTGCCAAGACAGTACAAAGAAATATGACTTGTTGACTTGTAAAATATATACAAACATTGTTTTTATTATAAATCTGGCGTCAGTCTGGTGGACTTCAAGAAATTATAAGTTTTTTAATTCAATTTATGTATATTGTAGTTAAAATTTAAATATATATCTACCACTTGACTTTTTTTACATTCCCCTTTAGTAGCCCAAAACGCAGCGTTTAATTCTGCACACACCAACTCAAATCAAACGCAAATACTCAAATTATATGAAAAAATTATGGATATGTTCAAACGTAGTGATATGAGTTCTAATCTTTCTTTGTAGTACTTATTAAAAACATAGTTTCTTAACATATTACACAAATTGGCGGTGTTAAATTACGTCATACTGTATAACAAATGTTTCGAAAATAAAGTAATCTGTGCCTATAATTATTTAATATGAATATCTCACAAGAAATGGGAGTGGGTTCGATTCTCTCTAAACTAAACGTTAACTCAAAGCAGGGAAATGAACGTCCCATTACTAAGCTCCCTCTGTGTACCCCGCTCTTTGCGGGTTACAGCGTGAAACTATAGCCTATATAAAATATATCCTTCATTAGAAACAGAACCTACACTAACCGTCCTATAATAACCCTACCGCTTAAAATTAACATTTATTTACCAACTCTCCACGCGAGTTCGCGTCAACATAAAGTCAAAAGTACATATAATATGGTAATGAAGCACTGAGCTTACGCTTAAAACTATAGTTGCAGTTTCAATGACTGTTAAATATTTAAAAGTTCAAAGCTTTGTGAGGATATTGTATAAATATTTCAAAATGTTAAATGAATGTTCATTTGGTTTTTCCCTGCCTGTAATGAAATACGTATGTATCCTGTACCCTCGTACTAGCGGTTCTTGTGGTTTTGTCTGTTTAATTTAGTTAAGTTTCATGCTTTATCAAGGCGTGTATAGTGTTAATACACTCTTTTCTCAAATTCCCACTAGAATATGTGAGATTGAGTAAGAAAAGTGAAAATAAATTCCAAACAGTACAATCATAACTTAACATCAATATTTAATATTTATTTTCTCGCTCTGGTCTATAGTTCTACCATTCAACATGAAATGCTTCAAGAATTCTGATTTTGAGTGTGGAACAGAGTATTATGACACTAGATTTTCCGCTGCCTAGCCTTCTAGGCGCTGCATACATCCTGAAGCTAAAAAATAAATTATCCTGTTCACACTCATACTCAATCTCAAAATGGATATACCCGTTTTGAAATATTTCTTACGAAATGAGCAGTTTATATTTGATCTACTAAAGGGTAATTAAAAAATTAACCATCAAATTTCACCATTCAATGCCTTCAAAAAAGATAAGGAGTACAGTCATAATTGACCACTGTATATTGTCTAAGCAAACGAAAACAGACGAAAGATAAAAATGTAATGAAGTAATAAAAAACAGTAAATTTAATTTGCGTATGTCATTTAGAGCGCCTTATTGCCGCGTTCAAATTAGAGCCACTTCTTAGAAGAAATTAAACATCTGAAGCTCGTTAAGCATTTTAATGAGATAATCACGTTGTGTGCGAATATTTGCGAGTAATTTAGAGAATTTGTCTAGTACAGAAACATAATTAATATTCTCTTTGGAAAATAAGTAAAGGTATGTATGTACCCTTTCTTATTAAAAGCGCTTAAAGTGTAAATGATATGATTTAAAGTTTTTCTTAAGTTTTTCTCGTATCAAAAATACTACTTCCGTTTTTCTCGCCGTTAAATTTTTGCGCACAGAGAGTCTTATCTATAAGAGTGTGTTCTTTGGGCTTGCTATACGGGAATAAAGTCAAACGATCTTTTTTAGTATAGTATCTCAAAAGCTAAGAACGGACCCGTCATATTAGATCCTAAGATCACTTTGTTGTCTCGAGACGTCATTTTGACAGACGATGTCTCGAGATTGCGTGGAGGTGTCACACTGAAATAAGTATTAGATAGCACAGAAAAAATCAAGCTTCTAAATCAACACAATCAAAAGATAAGAGAATTTATGCAGCATCTTTGCCGCATTTTGTGTGGAAGCTGCTGCGTTCCTTACTCGTGCTTATTTCATAATTATGGGTCTACTTTTATAAAATTTGACGAGAAGTGAGAACTTGCAGTACAAATATACGAAAGAGTCCGAAAACTAGAAATTTATATTAGGTAGATTAATAACTATCACAAACTTAGGCAGACCCTGGCAATAGCCGGAATTAATGCCAGGATGAAGAAGAATAACTATCACAAACTTCTTATTGTAGTTCACTTCATACAAAATGAGTGCATATGCCCGCAAAAAGTAAAATCCGAGTCCCTCGATGGGCGAGACCGACTCGCACTATACAGATAAGTTATAAGAATCATCAGTATTTTTAAAAAGCTACAATTTATTTTCACATGCACTTTGTACCTATAGGTGGATTTAAAGTTCCAAGAGTGGCACATTTCATACGATAGACGGAACTGCCGTAAAGATTTTCAGAAAGCTCTTTTCTTCTTAGAACGAGAACTTCTACTTTAAAGGAAATATGGGTATCATGTAACTGACATTCTATTATAAGGTGTAATTGATATACGTATATATGAAAATAAATAAAATACTTTTTCGTATTATTTTGTTATATTATTTCTTTCAGTCTAAACAACAATTAGATTTTCGCATTATTCATCAAAGCAGGACAGGGTAGGCAGAGGTAGCTGAGTGGTAACATTTTAACTGGGCTACTCGAATTTGAGGCAACGGTAGTAAAATTCAATGCTGGTCTTTTTCTTACCAAAGCAATATAATAAAAAATCATCCATTACCTTGATTTTTATTTGTTTATTTTTCTTTCAAAGAAGAAAGTATTTTTTTTAATTTTTTAAATGATAACTTAAGTTCACATCCGTTACGTGATCGTAAGGCTTTTTCTAAGTAGATACCTAATATTTTATATTCTGATATATATGTACATAACATACATTAATAAATATTAATATTTAACAAAAATTTTATTTTAAGTAAATAAAATTATACTTTATTGTAGTTTAATTATTTTCTCTGTATTCAGGAGAACAGAAATAGCATGAATTTTAAAACAAAACCGTTGTTTTTTTTAACAAAATTGATCAAAAGAGCTGCACAGTGAGTGATTTACTACAAACATACGTATTCGATGTTGTGACAAATATTTATATTTTGAAGTCGAGAATAAATTCTGTTCTGTAAAAATAAAACTTATAACACTTGTCATATAATATATGTTTTTCTTTTTTTTTACAGAAAAATGTTTCTTTTTTAATACCCGACTGTGTCGAGGCATAAAAGGATGATTATGTTTTTAGTATGTTTGTATTTTACTTGATGGTGCTAGTGTTATTGAATACATTAATTTAGTTAATGCAATTGTATTTTTGCATACCCTGCGTACCCTGCTACGCAAGGAGCTAAAAAAGACAACTTTCTCCGCTTTTCACCCATAATAAAGATATATTAAGGTGTGTTAAATCGTGGAATTCTAAACTGCATATTACCTTCTAAGAGTAAGGAAATAAAAAAACTAGACTGAGAATCAAACTCACAACTATATAGCTTACAGTCGACGCTGTACCATGCGATATATTTTTATTTATATTTTTGGTAGACAAAAGCTATACACAACATTTTTTAAAAGAATATATTAAAAACATGGCTTAGTATATGCGATATTTCAAAAGTACGGAAGCTTGATGGACTAACGGCAAAACGTAGAGATCTAAGAAACAGAGTCTGCTTTCTTCGAAATATTATAAGTTAATTTAATTTCTCCCTCCCCAGACATACTCTTGGCAGCGTTGAACAAAAAGATTGCAAAATAAACCGACTCGGCAAACTCAGTAAAGGCTTTGTATCTTCGAACATTCGTGATTTCGTGCCAAAAAATATTTAACGTAGACTAATCCTTGTTTTTTGGTATAAAATATATGTCACTCTTTACTGTTTAAAAGACATTTCATGTTGAATGGTGGATCACAACGCCATACTTTATCTCACCAGAGCGGGGCACATGGAAATATTGTATTACGACAATATTCACCCGCACATAGCAGGGTCGGCAGGAGGAATCTAGCGTTAAGACACTCTGTTCCCCATTTTTTTACCAAATTCTGGAAGCATCGCGTGTTGAGTGGCGGAATTCAACGCCGATTATATCAATTACACTAAGAAGTATAATACTTTTTTCTAATGTCATGTTGTATCCCTCATAAAGCAGGGTAGGCAGAAGGAACTAAGTGGTATTCCCCACTGCACAGATCAGCTTCACGCTGTATCTCGCACACAGCAGGGTAGGCAGAAGGAACATAGTGTTAAGACACGCCGTTCCCCACTTTCTGGCGTATTCTGAAGGCATCGCATGTTGAGTGGCTGAACTCAATGCCGTGCTTTGCTTCGATATCAGAGCGAAGAAATGAAAATATAAACGTAAATAAATATTTCACTTTCTCGAGTGGGGATCGAACCCACAACCAGTCGGCTTTACAATCACACCTTGTGCCCCTGCGCCACGACTGGCCTTATTACACAGATAGTGTGTAATATAAAAGATTATAAATATTATCATTTTCTTTTTTTTTCGACGTTCATTTTCTACATTCATTTTTTTTGCTGTTTTGAGCATTCCTTTGTAAAAAAATCATAATGTAAATAAATAGATTGATGCGAATACTTTTAGTATAATAACTCCTTGGATAATACATTAGTGATATCAATCCATTTATATAAAATACTTTTTAGGATGATTGATTCATTTAAATATATATATATATATATATATATATATAAATTGATGCCGTCGTGGCACAGGGGCGCAAGGATATGACTGTAAGTGGCAGTTGGGGGCTTGGTACCTGCTCGTGGGAATTAATTATTAATTCTAAACATTTTTTTTAAATTTCTTGCCTGTCTGTCTGTCTGTATGTATGATAATGCTAATCTCAAAAAGTACTGAACCGAATTACTTAAAACTTACACCAATTGCTTTGCTTTAACTCAACTTAATATTTGATGAAACATCATCAAAATCGGTTCATTAAAAATAAAAATATTGAATGAACTCAAGGAATGACTTTGCTTGCACATATAAAGCAATCCTTATACTTATAATAAATCTGTATTTTATTTTTATTTGTTATAAATCAGTATTTTTAAGCGACTTTCAAAACAAGGAGGAGGTTCTCAATTAAATATTTTCGATTTGATATTCGATTCATTTATTTTATTAATCATTTTGGATTTGATTTCGATATTGGATTATTCGATTCCATTTGGGTATTTTTTGAAATATGTAATCATTACAGTTATTTTACAAAGAATATTGTAACTCCTTACTCAAATCAATAATTTAACATTTAAGGCTGTTTCTGAAAGATTAAATTAAATTATTCATTAACATCAACACATTTGACTATCAGTCAATTCTGTTTATTAAATGAATAATCATGTAGTTCAAGCGGGCGAAGCCGCTAGCAGGCCGCTAGTTTGTAATGAAATAAGAATATTGCAACTATAAATTGATATATACTCGTAACTTATCCTATCTTTCAAGTTGGATCAAATTGTACACAGTGTGCAAATTTGATTAAAATCGGTTCAGTAGTTTAAGAGTTCATCACGGAAATACAACGTGATACGTAATTTATATGTAATAGGTCTCCTACAAAATACACTCGTTACATTACCGACTCCGGTTTCGAACAAAAAATGGATATTACATTCATGTCATTCTAGTTTACGAATCCCATATATTTTCTTCTTCGTTCTTTTTGATATATTAATAACTCTACCTAAGTATAGTTATTTCGACAAAAAGTGAATGTATGTGTATGAGAGTAGTAAATTCAAGGAAACATATATTTTTTTGTGATGTCGGCGTATCGCAGCGGCGTCTGACTGGTAACGCGATGGTTTTCAGTTCGATTCGCTATCGTATTAATGAATTATTTTTGTTTCTCTCGCTCTATTAACAAGACAAATAACGTTGAGTTCCATCACTTCAAATAAAATGTCTCGAAAATTGCAAGAAAAATGTGTGAAAGTAAACAATGTACAGGAAAGTGGAGAGACTGGTTGCCTTGTCTGGTCAAGCAAATTGATATAGGTAATATCTAGCTCTTGTCTAGGTAAGAGATATTTTATTTACAGGTTTTCCAACCCATTGCTACTGCGCTCATTTATATCATATCTGCACAATATTGCTTATAATTTCAAATTTTATTCCCATTCCAATTAATTACCATAATAAACGCCCTGGGGGTAAAAAATAATAAAAAACACAGCAACTTTTCAATCAAGAGGTTCCCACAACCGCAAACAGAACCGTTTTTTATATAGTCAGTTGAATCGAATTATAATTTTATTATGCCAGCACAATAATATTAAAATTCAATCAGTCTTCATTCGCTTTACCACTGTAAGGGAATTAACCGAGTTACTTTACATTTACTAAAAGGAAGGTAATGAAATGGTTCGAACGTTTGGAAGATTCATTTGATTATGTTACGTTTACATCGATTGGTGTAGGTGTGCCAAAAATATTTTTCCATGAAAGACAACAAACGAAGAGATATGGTAACCAATTTGGAAATATTCATATATGTTGTTTCCTTACATTTATTAGACAAAGTATTTTGGCACGGCACAATGGTGTGACTGTAACGCGACGATTGTGGGTTCGATCCTCACTCAAGGCAATAAAATATTTATTTACATTTATATTTTCATTTCTTCGCTCTGATGTCGAGGCAAAGAGCGGCGTTGAGTTCCGCCACTCAACACGCCTCCAGAATTCGGCGGTTATATCTCCATTTGAGCGAAAAGTATAGAACGAAATCTCTAAGTATATAGTTTCCCTGTTATACCTCGTTAGTGTTAAAGATTCATTAAGAAATATTTCACACGTTGGCAATAAAACAAACACACGCAATATTGGGCGGAAAGTGGAGAATGCAGTGTCATAACGCAAGTTTTTTTCTGCCTAACCAGCTCTCAGCGGGATACATTAAGAAGCTATTTATCTTTAAATATCTTATCATAATTAAATAAGCTATATATATATATATATATATATATATATATATATATATAAATATTACTTATCTAATAAAATTAATTTTGTCTCAAATAATGTTATAGCGCTTTTAAAAAGAATTTTCTAACGCTGACTCAGACGAAAATAATCCACGAATCTCATGGAAAGCCCAATTATGTTGACTTCGCTTTTTCTAACGAGACAAAATACAAGTAACGAGGAACAAAATGGATGAGGATCTGCTTCGCTAAGACTTTAGAGCAAGATGGTAAAGAATATTTCAAAATATAAAATATTTTATACATAATATTCAGAAAATACTATTTTAAAAATTATAGATAGATAGAAGTTTAAATTCTCAGTCTTAATCCTTTTTTTATTACTAAAGCTTATTTTAAAATTTATAAAAAGTTACTTACTATAAATAAGTTAGTATAATTTTTTTATTAAGTTTAGCAAAATGAAGCTTATTATTGTTGAATTTAAATTTAAATTTGAGATATTTGCTTAGATCTTATTATTTGTAATATTATTCGTAGCACCTATGAAAACAAATGTCAGAAACCAATTCCCTATTATATAAAAAATATTTATATATTTTTTTTAAGATTAAGCAAAAAAAAAATCATATTTTTTTAAAGATTGGGGAATTCAAAGCTTGTAATAAAATAATGACTGACCTGAAGAAGATGACACGTGAGTAGTGCATCTTTAATATCCTGTCACTAGTAGTCTACTGCAAACATTTAGTATTCTGTCTTAAAAGTCAATCCTTCTTGTATTTACTTAGCTTGTTAAAATATTAATAGGTCGAAACAAGATAAGATAAGGTTTCGATATTCCTTTTGTGTATCAAAGAGAATTTATATACCTGTGTTATAAGCACCAAATGTATACACCATAGTGTTAACATGTCAGGAGAAAGGTATAAGAGTACTTAATACCCACAATTTATTGTTCCTTTTTCACATTTTACACGATTTGTACACTTTACACCGCACACTTCACACTGTTTCTATATGACACTATACACTTATGCATGATTTTTAGCGCATAGTTTCAGCACTGACACTGATTTTAAATACTTAAACACCGTCTTATATTTATACCTTCCGGGAGGCAGACTAACGACGTACTGAACCAATCCATCAAAAACGTCACTTTTTATAGCCGTTCCCCCACCTCTTATAAATAATTATGTGGGTATTATTATTTTATTTTCTGTAAAATACCGTCACACTGACAATTGTCTTACAATAGGTATGTGTTATGAATGCTGTAGTTCATTTTCTTTTAAATTCATCTTTATTCTACGTAATAAGGACGAGAAAAATTGTGTTAAGACACTTCGTAACGTAGTGTCAAGACAATCTTTGTGATCATAGCCAGCTGCCATAAATTATTTTTTTATTGTTTTTTTTTGTTTTAGTCTTACGCTTTATCCCGTACGTAGGCAGAGGGAACCTGGGAACCTAGTTCTTCCCAATTAATACGCTTCTGTTCTATACTTTTCGTTGAATTCTGGAGACATTGCATGTTGAGTGACGAAATTCAACACTATGCCTCGTTACGAGAGAGGAAATGAAAATTTGATATTTTTCATCTCCCGTGAAATGAAGTAGGAATTAAACCCACAACCGTCGTGTTTACACTTGCACACGCTTGTGCCCCTACTCCACGGCTCATTCATAGGATCATGGAATTATGTAACATAAAACTGTCTGAATGTTTTAGTTTTTTCTTTATTAGATGTATATTTGATGTATTTTGAAATTGTTATATTCAAAAAACTTTATTTAAACGTATTAAAATATTCTCACATTGTACTTTTATGATGTAAATAAATTAGAGTTATTCTTACAAATAATTTTTAAAAACAAATTTGTTACGTATAATAAAATCCAATATTCTTGTAGATTTCCTTATATTTTTTATTTTCTGATGCTTCGCGTTCTATTACTTTCTTTTTACCCACTAGACATTGTAACTATGAGAAAATAATGTACAAAAATCCTAATTTAGTTGAATGTACGGTATTTGGGATTAAAAAAGTTAAAAACGATCTCCTTTATGTATCACTTGTTTTTGCCTAGCCTAGATATATTTATTTAAGACATTTGTCTGTATTTTGACACCACTAGGAAAACAAAGAAAAAATATTCTATATAGATACATACAGCCACCACCTAAATTCGTTATTCCCTTAATCCCCACCAGTAATAAATAGTTGAGAGACGGGCTTACGAGTACTTCTCGGTCATCTCGTGTGATGCGTTAGTGTGAATTATTGCTTTGTCTACGACTCAACTGTCCTTTATCTGCACACATTTTCCTTAACATTATTTTTCCAAAATTTTCTTTATTATTAATTATTTTACATTATATTATTAATTACTTTATTATTATTAATAAGGAATTATAGGAAGGATATTTCTTCAATTTTATGCTGTATCCCTTATATAGAGGAACAGGTTGTGAGTGTTAAAATATTTCTACGTAAAAACAACTAATGAATAATAAACGAAAACTACTTATGCTAATAGCAAAAAGCAAGCTTACTCAACGACTTTATAAAAACTTGTCGTTGAAGATGAATACGTTTACAGCCGTTTTCTTATTTAACTTTATTCATCTTGAAGGAAGTCTTAACTCAATTTTAAGAGTACTCTGTCATTAGAACTTGCCGGCTATCTGCAGGTAGCTAACAACATTGGGACAGGTCATTTTGTTCAAATATTAAATGCTAGGGGATAGAAGACTTTGTATTTTTTTGAAATTTTAAGGTTATCGTGGTACAATAGCACAGCATCTGACTGTAAATGCGGAGGCTGTAGCTTCGATCTCAGCTCAGGGGTAGGGTTATATTTAAATTATTTTTGTATTTATAACCTGGCAACATAAAGTGCGGCTTTGAGGTCTGTAACTCATTTTCTAAAATTATCTTTTGCACTTCATGTAATGAAATGTAAGTAATCTAAAATGTTTAAATATAATTATTTTGTGTAGTGAATTTAGAATTCACACAAATATTATAAAAATATCCTATATAAGATTGTTATGATGAAATGTGAATAAAGTAATTTGTGTTTAGTATAAAGTAAGTAAAGATAAAATAACATACATATATCGTAAAAAAATACGTTTTTCAAAAAAAAAGTGCTACATATGCTACAGAATGTGTTCGGAGCTATAAATTATAAGAGCCTCAAGTTGATTGGTTGAAGTAACCTTAGGAGAGTTCCATTATTCAGGTACTGGCTCCATTATATTGAGTATTTTTTTATGAGGCAAACGGACACATGGGTCAACTGATGGTAAATGATCAACATCTACACCGAGATAATAAAAATACTTTAAATATAAATAAATAAAATACAGAGTAAAAATCAAATCTACAATCATGACAAGCACTTAATTACTTATTACCGTTGAAAATTAGTTAAATTTATAATTAATTATATAATTACATATTTCAGCATTATGACATAAAATAGAGATGAGACTGCCTGAAAAACCAATACCAAACCAATTAATTCAGCAGTGAATCCCATTTAATTATCCTAAATAATTATAAACTTATCAAACATAATTATGTTTTTAAATAAAATTCCTGTGATTAAATAGAAATAATTAAGAGTGTATGACACATGACATGGCCGTGGTAACTATGATCTCAGGTACATGTGGTGGAAAGGCCTATAGCCTTTCTCGGTAAATGGACTATCCAGCACATTTTCTTCACTTCAAACTAGTAGTTGTTCATATTAAAACATTCAATCTAATTATTAGTTAAAGTAAGCTTTATGATCTTGTTTTTATATTTATTATTTTTATTAATATCTGAGACATCCAAGAAAGCTATTATGTCACAGAGAGACAGTATATGACTGTACATGCGATTGATTGTGGGTTCGATCCCGACTTATTTTTATTTCACTGCTCTCGCAAGATAAAACGTAGAGTTGTATTCCGCCACTCAAAAACCAATAGAGCTTTAACAATAACCTTATGTTAACTTTACTTTAAAAAATACATAATTGAGTATTGAGTGCAGAATTGAGTAATTTATTTATATTTTGTAAACACTAAAAATAATATGTTTTCTATATTTCAACATTTACTTTGAACTGAGGCCAATTAGTGAGCCATAATTGGGTCTGTCTGTTGGATTTATCTTTTCGTTAAGTTATTTAGTTAGTCCTTGAAAGCTATTATATAAATAACCATTTGTTATTGAGAGATAAAAATATCAACACAAGTAGAATTTTATGTAACACTAGATTTAATTAACAAAAAAAATATAAAATTCAATCCTCTAGCCAAATATCACATAAAATAGCGACAAGTGGCTACCTACTACGCTGTAGAACGCACTCAAGACGTCGGCATTACCGTTGGATTACGACGAGTGGCGATGTCAGGGGACAGGAGCTTACAGTTGAATCTGACAGATGGATTTCCAAGTAGATAAAGCTAAATGTACGTTTATAAATAATACTTTGGGGTCAAGCTGAGTAATATATGTTTGAAATATAGGCTATGTAAGTAAAATGGATACAAAAAAATTAAATCAGAAATCAGCTTTATCACACAGCAGTGTAAGCAGAGAGAACCTAGTCTTAAGATTCTCTCCGTTCTTCACTTTCATCCAAAGGGACAGGTGAAAGCAAATAAATGCTTGTAAAATAACACATCAGAAATCGAACACACGACTGTCGCGGTTACATTCTTTTTATCGCTGCACCATGGTGGCTTCAGCAGACAAATATTGTGATTTTGAAATAAAAACAGTTTATATCAATTGGATCCTTAATAACGATCTCGGACGCGCTTCAAAGTAAATATATGCCTTTTATGAATGTATAACCTTTTTCGTTTCAAATAATGTGTGTAAATATGACCTATACTGGGCTACCTTTTTTCATTACTTTCACAAAGTTACATTGGTTATATATACAATTATACATCAGCTTCACACAGCATGGTAGGCAGAGGGAACCTAGTGTTAAGACACTCCGTTCCCCACTTTCCGCCGAATTTTGGAGGCGTTGCGTGTTGAGTGGCAGAGCTCAACGCTGGGCTACGTGCCTTCGCGCCATATCGAAACATACCATTAAGATTTACAAATAATCATATATTCCTGCGAATGGAAATCAAATCCACAATCGTCACGTCACAATTCACACTTTTGTGCCCCTACGCCACGACGGCCTCAAGTCATCAAAGTTATCCTGTTTTAAAAGATATAGAACATATTCATGACGCCATACTATAAAAGTACCTTCAAAATATCTATCCATCCAATATAGAAAAAGCTGGCTTTGTAAATTGTATGATTCAGTAATACTATAAGTATCTCCTTACAATCCCGCCTGCCCATAAATCATTGTACGAGCCACGGCTACCTTTACTAGGGATGACGTGCTAATGTGAATTATTAATATTACTATTGGCTGTGAAGAAATTGTGAAAGATAAAATAGTAGATTTTATTTATTATAAATATCTTGTATGGCTAGAATTGATTGTAATGAGTTTTTTTTAAGGTTCCGTACCCCAATAGTTAAAAAGAGGAACCCTTATAGGATCACTTTCATATCTAGATCTATGGTCCTTAAAAAATAACTCATCTCCAAAGATACGAACATTTATGCATCGATTTTGCTGCATTATTTACGAAATTCACCGCGTAATTAATACTTATACGGTTCTCGGGAACCTCGGTTATGAAAGTTGGCACTAAGTTACAATATTAATGAAGGAAAAAATCTGAAAGGTGAAAATTTATAGGTACAATCCTGGATTTGGAACGGAAGCCTCAGTGGGCGAGTCCAACTTGCATATAAAACATTTTTTTAAATTAAACTACAGCTTCACTACGTTGAATACTAAATGCACAATGTGTCCAAAATTCGGCGGAAGGTGGGAAACAGTTTTTTTTTTTTTTTTTTTTTATGGTAAAAGGACAAGGCAAACGAGCGTTC
>DWGR01001714.1:0-15295 GCA_018247715.1 Heliconius burneyi | reverse complement strand
ATCTGTCCTATATACATAACTAAAATTACATGTTTATTACATACCCATCACCATCCCCTATAGTCAGGGTCACATGACATAATTCACCCCGCAACATTTGCCACGTCGGCCCAACATAACGTATATATGTATGTCGATGGATCATTTATCTCCGCACCCCGCTTGACCAGCTCCACACGATTGATTAGGCTAAGATGAGATATGTTCGCTGTAAGTTAAGTCAACCGTAGATTTTCTGTCGTTTAGAGAAATCAGAAATGGTAAATATTATTAGAGAATTGGTTAAAAATTGTGTGACAATTCATCCCGTTTCACAAGCCTTCCTCATAGCAGGTACTCCGTGTAGAGTGGCAGAACTCAACACCGCGCTTCTTGCGTGGTGCAATAAATAATAAGGCGTGTGCAGCGGTGTCCCTTTGATAAGTGTGCGTGTATCGTCCTTAACAGATGTTGTTTTATTTTACAACGATAAATTTCTTATTTATTTTGAAAAAAAACTTTTTTCCTTTTTCGGGTTTTTTTTAATAGTATTAGGCTTTTATAGAATAGTTAAAACAAGAACACTCAGTATAAGAGGAGTTAAATGGAGAACAGAATATTCTAAAACCAATTTCTGTTTGCCTACTCTGTTCAATATGAAATGTATGAAGATCTAAATAAACTGTTTGCAGAAAGAGAATGCAACCAAAAACATTCCAGCTTTACTAGAACATGACAATATAGTGGTAAAGTTGAATAGGTCATGTAACACTAGTTTAAATAGCTTATCACACTCACAGAGCCTTGTTTATTTGGTTATTAACGTTAAGCTTAATTAACGATAATTGATGTATATTTGCGTATCTTAATTGAATTATCATATTAACTGTTTTAGTTACATACTGAACAACTTAATTATATATTACTTATATTATGTAATGCTATTGTTATTTTAAATATAAGATACATATATAGGTGCATATAAATGATTTGTTTTAACTTTTAAAGTTCGACTTATATCCGTTACTTAGTTAGATCCGTTAGTTTCTGCCCTAACTTTATTTTTTTTATTCGTTTCACGCTGTATCCCTGTTGTAGATACGGGATACAGCGTGACGTTGAAGAAACCATATTAAGAAGCTTTAACTTAGTGCTGTTTTCCACATTCCGCTCGATTTTCGAAAAATTGCCTGTTAAGTTGAGGAATTTAACGCCGCGCTTTGTTAATTATCAATGAAAAGATAAGAAACTAATAATACATTACTCCGAACAGGAATCAAACCTACAACCGCCGCGTTTTAGACGGTGGTGGTGGGTTCATTTCATATAACTTTCACCAATACAAAGAATATAATAGGCCATAATTTGACAAAATTTGCGATTATCGTATCAACGAATATAAAAATATTATATGGGAAATTAAGTGCGACTAAATCAATCCTATCGTGATTTTTTATAGCGTGCGTTATATAGAAGAAGTTTACAAAATTAGTTTGCGGTGGAATAGTCGAGTTTTATGCAAAAAGTTCATAATGGCATACGAGTATATATTTATCTTTGAAACTGTTATATGTTTGTCTGTGAAACTTCAACGATTTCAGTAATAGATGTTGTGTTGATGATTTGTACGTTTAATCTATACTATTTCAGGCTTAGAGGCCGTCATAGCACATAAGCGTGCAACTGGTAACGCGACGGTTTTAGGTACAGTTTCCACTACTGGGAATGGAGGGAGTATCTTGCTTTTCATGAATGTCTTAAAATTCGCTCATATATTTATTAAACTTTATTAAAGTTTTTCATTGAAGTACGTATTGCCAAACCTATCTGTATACACCCATTACATGATGGCTCGTTGTTCTTTTGATGACAATGACGGAACTTGGTAGCGACGCTGATTGCTTGTTCTGATGAAGGATATTCTTTCCCTTTCGAATATAGTGTTTCGAATATGTTTAGTGGAGCCGTGGTGGGCTCTCTGGAATTAATCAACCGTTGTCTATCGTTAGCATGATCGTAATATTTGTACAAAATTTTAAGCTTAGCTCCAATAAAAGCCTGTCATGGCGCAGGGGCATAAGCTTGTGACTGTAAACGTTCACTGTCAAGAATTCGATTCACACTAGAGGAAATGAAACATTTAATTTTTTTTTGCTGTGGTATTGAGGCTAATCGCAGCGTTGAATTCCGACAATCAACACGCAATTTCTCCACAATTATGCAGAACGTGGGGCACGAAACTGTCGTAATAGGAACGGAGTGCCTGAAAACTAATTTCTCAGGTTTCCTCTAATAAATTTACACAAAAAAAACTCTGATTTCATATAAGACACACAATTATAGAATAATACAAGTAAACGTAAATAAAACAAAAGACTAACTAAACAGTAGCTACTGTAGAGGTATAAAGTTATACGCAGTAAGGTGTGCCAGCGAAGTTGGTGTTTGTTAGTGCATGTAGTCGCATTAGTTGTATGAAAAACTATGAGAGCGATCTGCATATGCATAAATATACATGTATACGTAATTCTTTAGCTTTGTTGGAAGCCCTTCATTCTCTTCATTATAGAACATAGTATTATTCGTTGTAGAACATATAATTGTTAATAATAAACAAAAATATTTTTTCTTTTTTCATAACTTTTTTATAGTTGAAGTTTTTTTTACCAATTTCCGTCTAATTGGCGAGATATTGCATGTTGAGTGATGAAACTCAACGCTGCACTTCGCCTTATTACCACAGCGATGAAATAAAAGTAATTCATTCCCCCGAGTGGGAATAGAACCTATCACCATCGTATTTACGAGTCAAGATACTGTACCTCTACACCACGACGCCAGGTGAATAGTCAGATGATAAAATGATGCTAATACATCAATGTCAACACAACTTGCCCCTTTGATGGATTATAAGAGAACTCTCCAAGGTGTTCTTCATGTTAATATCTTTTTGTTGAGTTTCTAATAATATCTTGAAATTACTTGAATTTCTGTAGTTGGAGAGCTAAGTGACGGATTGCTTTGTTTTTCTTTTAAATTTAAAACGAATAGTTGTAAGATAAAATACGTATTTATTTTTTAAAAAAGCAGCAAGCATCACGCCTTTCCCCCATAAAGCGAAACTCCATTCCTTTCCGTTCCGTCCTTTCGGTCCATTGTGAATTAATTAAATGAATATTAAAAAAATCCCGCGAGTGAGAATTTAAAACCATCACAACAAGAATCTTAATGCAGAGTTCCACCATCATCGACCGCCACCGATGCCGAATGTTTAAAAAATTGAGTGGCAAATGGAAAACGAAGTGACTTAACACTAGATTCTCTTTACCTACATTGTAAATTTAAAAGGTAAACGATAACATTTGTTTAAATAATATATTGTAAGCTATGTGTGGCATTTATAACAATTCTAAACAAATACTTAAATCAAAATTTCCTCTTGCAAGTTTGAGTGAATAAATTTCTAAAGTAATCCATCAAAGGAACTTCAAATTCGAAGTTTCATAAAGCTTTACAATCCCTTTTCAGTATACAACAGATTTATATACAGAAACTTCACAAGAAGCAGAAGAAATATATGTGACAGTTTGTGGATTCGGTTCCCATTCGAGAAAACGAAATATCTCATATCATTTCTTCGCTCTGGTGTCAAGGCAATTTCTTATCAGGTGGGAAACTGAGTGTCTTAACGCAAGGTTCCTCTTGCCTATCCTGCTATAGGTGAGACGACTCACCTGGCGTTACCGTCCTTTAACACAGGAGAGTAAGCAGAGGGAACCTAGAACCGTTCCTATTAAAACACTTCCGCTTTCAACTATCCGCCGAATTCAATATCTACTCTCTCTAAGCTGAAAACTTAATAAAATTTTGCATCCCAATGTATGGCAAATAAATCTATCTTTGTAGCGAAACTCAACGCCGCACTGACAACAATTTAATGAATATTATATACTCTTAAGGAAAAATAATACATCTAATGTAACTTTTAAAATCCTCAACATTTTATAAACACTGATAATATTTTTAAATTGCTGTAACTAGATGTCTTTACGAGTACATTTTGCTACCTCTAATATTAATTAAAGCTACATTCAAAGTAATTGGTTCGGAGCAATACTTCAAAAGGTCTTCCTGTAAGAAAATGCAGGTTTATTCATACTTGCAATGCTATTTACTTTGCTGTTGGTTATAAGAGATCGTTTGATTTAAAATGAAAAATAAATTATTTTTTTTATGTAGCGAGAAATAAACGGAGGGAATTTTTTCTGCAATTTTATTGAGACTACTGCGTTGCGTTGAGTTCCGCCACTTTATAAAAGATTTATAAATCGTGTTGAGTGCTGGAACTCAACGCAAAACTAAAATTAAAATAATTTAATGCATTCCCTAAAGTAATCGACCCCATTTAAGACTCCTAATTTGAAGTATCATATACATAATATGGCTTTCTCGTTACGTTGGCTATGACGACTTTTTTTTGGCTTCACGCCACCGCTTTATGTCGCACATGGCAGATCAGTTAGAAGTAACCCGGGAACCTAGTCTCCCTTTAGGCCTTTCCTTTCCCCTCTTTTTGCCCGAATTCTGAATTGTTTATTGAGTGGCGAAACTCAACATCGCGCTTCGTCTCGTTACCAGAGCGAAGAAATGGAAATATATACGTAAGTAAATATTTCACTTCTTCGAGTGGGGATCGAACCCACAACCGTCGCGTTACAGTCACACCCTTGTGCCGCTGGGTATAAGTTTTTATACGAGTATATTCATTAAAAACAAATTAAAAACAGTATTTATTCTATAGCTGTAGCTTTCTAATACAAAATAAGTTGCTAAAGCACGTGTCTGCTAATGTGTTTTGTTTTAAAAGTGATGTACATATGGTACATACCTACGTGATATATGTATGTATGTAATATATGTTTCATTTAGTAGTGTCGTCTGTAATTAATCAAATATAGTTTTTAAGTTTCACGCTTTATACCGCATATAGTAGGATAAATAAGTAGATTCTAATATCACTTTAATCTCCACTTTTCGAATAATTTAAGAAATTGCTACTGTTGTGAGATCGATTCCCATGAGAAGTATTGAATTATTGTAGTTTTTTTTATGGAAAAAGACTTGGCAAACGAGCGTACGGGTTACCTGATGGGTAAGTGACCACTGCCATCCACGACCGTGTTCCGCGGAACACCAGAGGAGCTACTGGCGTGCGTTCCCAGCTTTTGGGTGGTTAGACGCTGGAGCCCGGCATTACCTAATGCGAAACCCAGTGGCATAAAGCATCTACTTCACGCCGGCGTTAAATGCCGGGGGTAGTAATGATCCGGTCGAGTCTGCCCATGCGTGTTGCCATTGCTTTTATGGGTCTGAGTATACGTGTGTATAATAAAATTCCACAGTGTATTCTAAATTTGCCACTAGCAAAATTTAAAGTATCTAAATTAAAATTTAAAGTACCTATTAAAAAAAATCTAACAAGTAAAGCTTATTACACTGTTCAAGAATATTTAGAGGAAAAACATGCATGGAATTAATGTCTGTTGGATGTCATGCAGGATAGCTGCCAGCTAATGTAATCATTAAATTATACCATTGACTTTGAAAAGAGCAACCGGTGGTAGCTTTTTGTTTATATGTTCATTCGACGATTCAAAACCGCTTATTTATTCTATATTCTATAAGAATCTATTTTGATAAAGAATAATTTGATTTTCAATTATATGAACTCCAATACATATAATTCTCCCGTCTGTAAATGTAAAACTAAGCTTTCGTTCCTAAAGTAAAGCTCGAAGTGACGTTAGTCATTAGCTTATATATATGTTACTAAGGAATTACATTGATTGATAAGTGGTGACGTTTTGACTTCATGTAATCCATCACCATCATGTTAGGTTTTAGACGGAAATGTGACAAGCATTATTTTACTATGACACAATAAAGACACAAAATCTATATCAGTCTGTTCCTCTTCTCTATTTTTATATAGCAAGGTAGGCAGAAGGAACCACACTTTATTCTCCATTTTACATCAAATTTTTAAGACTTTGCGTATGCGGTGAAACTTACATCTGCGTTTTCCCTTGTTACCAGACCAAATATATTATATTTATTTATTTATTTATTAAGGACAATCAGATATTACAAACATGTCTTAAAAACTATTGGCTTAGTGTTGCTTTACTAATAAGCTGCCACGTCATGATTAGGGACAGTTTCATATACTAAAACTACTTACATATACTTACATAAATAAAAATGATATATTCCCCCGAGTTGGATTGAACCCACAATCGTCGTGATAACTGGTAGTTGTTGTGTCCCTACTCTACTATGTCTTTAGCTATTAGATCTATTGTTTATATATAATCACTATAGCGGAGTGTCTGAACATTTAATTACCTATTTATAAGCTATACTATGTACTATAGTTATGTAAATATTTCTGACGTGATTTAATGAAAAGTCACATTTTATTCTTCAAATCTTGGCTTTGGACCATATGATAATTCTAGTACATAATATTATGGTATAGATTTAAAATTTTAAAGAAAAATCCATTTAATTTTACACAAATTCTGGAGTAATAGATGATTCCTAATGCTTATAGCATTTTTTTTACTTACTGGAAAAAACAATTTAAAATTATAAAGCATTAGTCACATTGTCTCAATTCAGGTGAATAAATAGGTTTGCATGATTAAATATATAAGTTAATACATCAATGTCAGGGCAAGTTGTGTCAGCTTGATGGATTGTACCGGTGGCGGCTTGTTAATACCGGGAGTAGGCTTTTGTGCGTGTCATTGTGTTTTTTAGTTGAACTTGTTTGCATGGAGAAAGTTTTAAACTTTGCCTGGGTAGGTGGGGGGAAGTGTTGAGTGACGGGACTCAATGCCAGTGCAATTGAGGGAAGTTATGGCGGATAGGGGTAGCGTGAGACTGTGGGTACACTCGCTGAAATATTTAATTAACAAGAATGAAGGAATGAATTATTCGTTTTTGATAAATCAAGAGTTTGTTTGATTAATTGCGCTAATCTCAAGAACTGAATTTGAAATTAATTAAATATTAACTCAGGCACCAATAAAAAGCCTGGAGTTGAAAAATCGACGGAAAGAGACGAACGGAGTACCTTCACACTAGTTTTCCTCCGCCTACCCTGCTATATGCGGGATATAGTGTGAGGTTCCACTTCCTCAAACATCACCATAAATTGTGAAGTTTAAACGTAACATATAAAATAATACCCCTTCACCATTATACAATCGTAACGACCGCCCTAATGAAGACTTTTCAGTCAATTATTCGGTAATTTTACTTTTATTGCTGTTTGTAAAAGGAGTTGGGGGGATTTAATTCTACTATCGTTTCTAATGTACATCTTTTAAGTAAGTTTTTATTGGATTTAATAATAATAACTGGTGGTTGCCCAGAGATGTATCCTGGCTGATGCGTCACAGTACAACGCTTGTATATTCTCTAAGGGGCCTCTACGTGTTGGACCTGTGTCCCCCCTCCACGCAAGCCTTCCAAAGGACCGGGTTCTTTTGAACCCGTGAATTATGAAGAGAAACATAATAATAATATTTATTTTTATTTTTTTGTGCATAACAAAAACTTAATGATAATCGTAATTTTTCAATATCTGGGATACGTAAAAACAACGAATGGTATTTAGTGAGAGGTAGTAGATGCATTCGTCAGATTTTGTTTCAATTGGCAGGGATCAATAAGATTTACATTTTGTACCCAGGCTCCCACTGGCTATTCTGCTAACTGCAGGGTACAGCGTGCAGTCTGGCTACCCGCGATTTCGCCATAAGCGACCCGACGGTTGTGGTTTCCAATCCTACTTGGGATTGAAATATTTAATATTTTAATTTCCTCAGTTTGATAATAAAAACGCACAAACACATGGAACAAACACACATAACTGTCGATATATCTGTATCGCACTAACAACTTCCCCTTACAATATCACATTTGGGCTCTCATTATCTAAATAGAGTGTCTATTAAATTTTATGATAGAATAAAATAGAGACTTTCAATGACTAACAAAATTCGCAGCACGAAATGTTATCAAAGAGTTATCAACATAAAAATTATGGGATTGGTAAAATTTTATCAGTTCTGCACTAAAAGTTTTGGATATAGCAATTTATATAAAATTAAATAGCTACATCCTGTATCCTGTATATACTAGGATAGTCAAAGGGAACCTAATGTTAACTTTCGAATCGTCTACAGTCTCACCATAGCGTTCTGAGAAAATTATTAATATTTTATTTTCAGCTTCAGTTTTATCCCACATATAACAGAGAAGAGAGAAGTCAAGAAACTCCGTGTCTCACTCTGAATATCATCAAAAATCAAATTATTGTATAAGAATATCGTCGTGTTATATAATATTGTATAATAACCAGGCCCAAAATCGATCTCCACTCGAAGAAGTTAAATATTTATTTACGTTTTTATTTCCATTTTCTTTGCTGTCATGACGAGGCAAAAGCGCGGCGTTGAGTTCTGCCACTCAACGCGCAATGCCTCCGGAACTAGGCAGAAAGTGGGGAATGGAGTGTCTTAACACACAAAAGTTGTTTACATTTAGATGCTCTTCCACTGAACCACTACGGCCTTGTTAATAATATTCCTCTAAAATTCAAATTTGAAGTAGACAACAATTGAATCTCAACTAAGCAGTACGTGAATTTTTCAGGTAATATTAAGAAGTAATTAACTAAAATAAACTCGAAGCTATATATATATATTTAATTTCATTTTCAGAAGAGAGTAAAAAAAAGAGTACTTGTCATGTGTCTAATTATAAGTTGTAGTTACTGGTTCAAGCTCGAATCAAAAATGAACTAACAATATTTACTAGCAGACCCGGCGACTTCGCCTGCTTGAAGTATGAAGACGAATATTTATTTAATATATTTATAAAATTATTTTCAATTTTCAATAGATTTAGTACTAAAATATAAATCTAAATACTTTAAATTAAACCAAAAGTAAAATATTTTAAAAGCGAAATACATAATCAAAAGAAAATCTCCACAATTTTCAAACATCTTTAAGAACTTAACGCAATATCTCTAATATCCCGATGAAATGTTAACGGTTTTCAAGTATTACAAACGATCTAAAATGCTATAAATAATAATTTATAGATACTATAAAGAGGGGATAAAATCGTAAAAGATAAGAATCTTTTATGAATGTGATGATAGTTATGGGATCGATTAGCAGTTTTGGGGATTTAGATTGATAACTTTAGCTGGTTGAATGTTGTGGATGAAAGATTTATTTTTAGCTTCACGCTCTATCACGCATGAATGGTTTTGAAATATTTTTATTATAAGTAAAGAATAAATTTAGATTCAACGTCATTATCATCTGTTTATATAGGACTTAGAAGGAAAAATATTTATATAAATAACTTAGTTATCTTATTTAAGATTATTATCCCGCTCGCAACTTCACTCACTTTGATTATATAATTTTCGATTTTGTTATCAAATTACAAATATTTCACATCCTCGGCTCTACACTACTAAAAAATGTATAACATGCACGTTATACATACACTCCGGCTCCAGTTACCTTCACGGTGTATGCGTCATATAGCGAGGTAGGCAAAAGGAACCTAAAAACCTCATGGTAGCATACTCCCTCCCAATTAAGACACTTCCGCTCACTATTTTCTGCTAAACTCTAGAGGAATTTTGTGTTGAGTGTGTTTTGCTAATGTGTTTTGGCCTCTTACCAGAGCGAAAAAATTAAAATATTATTGATTTCCTCGAGTGGGAATCAAACCCACAACCTGCTCTGTCTGCGCCACCGTTTGTCTCTAAATATAATTATTTTAATAAGTATATCAGAAATACCTGACCACAAAAAGCTTAGTGTGCAACAACAGTGGACAATACATGTGTTGCACAAACGAGGTTTTTCTTTTAGTGTACAAAGAAATTTCTACCTGTTCTAGTTACAGCTGCAATATTTTCATAATAATTGTCTTTTCCTTTAATTCTAATAAAACCTTTACTTTATTTTGATTATGTTTATAAAATTATTCTACTAACCCAAAAAATATTTAATTCCTTTGTATTAAAAAAATAGCCAACTGAGGAAATTTTTTTTAGCTTCACGCTATATCACGCATATAGCACTCCGTTCCCCGCTTTCTGCCGAACACTGAAGGCTTTGCGTGTTGAGTGGAAGAACTCAACGCCGCGCCTTGCCTCGAGGAAATCATCACTGTACTTAATTAGAGTGTACAGAAAATAATAGAGGAACTACCACTAGTTGCATTATAAAGTTTTATTGCTATAATCGAGGCCGCATTGTCGAAATATTAAGTGAAACTGTGGCTATGGGATTGATTCCTGTTCGGAGGAATAAGCTATGTGCATTTCCTCGCTGAGTAATGACGCGTTGAGTGACGAAACTAAACGCCGCAACTTGTCTACCAGAACGCCAGAGTAAGAAAATAATCATTAGTTAAATCCCGCACATAGCACTATAAGCAGAAGGAACCTAGTGTTAAGACACTCATTCATTTTCCACCAAATTTTGAATCGCATCGCGTCTTGAGTGACAGAACTCAACGCCGCACTTTGCGTGATTAAATAAATATTTAATTTCCCCTAGTGAGAATCAAACCCAAAACCAGTTGCGTTGTCAAATACACACTCGAGCCACTGCGCCACGACTGCCCTCATCATAAGAAATAACTAAAAATGTTATTTTTAACTCAACATTCAGACACGATTCATCAGTGGAACAACTCCTACTGACATTGATATATTAAGTTGCTTAATCAAAGCTATTTATTCACCTGGAAAGAAAACTTAAAAAACTTTGCTCATTCTAGTTTTGAGATTAACTTTTCCTGTTTTACTTTATTGGGTACTAACTACTGGGGGGAGTTCTAAAGGATTTATTAATAAAATAACGGTTTTTCATTCAATGTTAATTGGAAATTGTAGCTTTGAAGAAAGAGAAATCGTTGATTGAATCTTATTCGTTATTATATTTAATTCAAATTTAATTTTGATAACGATACTAAAGAAAATATTAAAATGTAAAAAGAAGAAAATTACTCTTTTCTATAAAAAATATAACCAATGCTATAGAATGTTCTCGAAGCTATAAATTATATGAGAATAAGCTTGAGGGATTAACCAGTTACCTCTGATGGGTTCCTCTTTTTAGGTACTGGCTCCATCATTAGATTCCATTATAAAACTTTCATATAGCTAGCTAGTTAGTTTTATGATGAAATAAATATTATATGGGTTAATTCAGTTTATTTTATAGTAACAAAACTTGACAGATAGATATGCTTAAATTAAAATATATATATATTATACTTATTTTGGCACCGTAATTTTAGGATGCCTGAGGCCGTCACAGTGTTCTGGGATAGCGCGGTGGATGGGATAACTTTATTTTTGGCTTCACTCCATAATAGACACAAACATCAATTAATATACAATGTCTCGGATTCAGGCGAAATGTAGAGAACGGAGAGTTTAAACTTTAGTACACCCTGTTGCGGAATACTACGTGGCGCTTAAATGTAATTTTACTTAGATAATCTATTTTTAATCAATTTAAAATTTAGTGCATAAAGTGTACTGTAAACACAATAAGTTAATTAATTAATCATTCTCACGCTGTATGCCGCTCACACGAGGGTAGGCAGAGGGAACCTAGTGTTTGTCAGTGGACCCCTGGGCATCGACAGGTTGTGGATACGATTCCCACGGGAGGAAATTAAAGATTTAATATTTTCATTTCTTCGCTCTGGTGTCGAGGCAAAACGCGGCGTTAATTTTCGCCACTCAACACGCAATGTCTCCAGAATTCAGGGGTACGTCTGACCATAAACTGTACGGTAGTGAGTTCGAATCTCATTAGGGAATAAATCATTTACATTTTCTCTTTGTGTTCTGCAATAACTCGAAAAGTATTCATTGCACGGGGAACGAAGAGCTCTATCATTAGGTTCCCTCTGCCTGCTCTGCTATATGCGGGATACAGCGTGAAACTCCCTAAAATAATTCATTCTGTATCACGTTCATGCGATAAATCGAAAACATAACATAACTTTTGATCTTTTTGAAAATCATTTTCGTCCATATCGCGATATCTCGGTTATATACGATTATTGTCTTTTACGATTATAACCAGCGTTACAATTCCGATTTAATTTTAACACGTCGATGGCAATGGCGGACAAAATTGTCGATTTAAATGCATACAGTCAAAAATGGTCTTCTACATAAAGTTTGACTTCCACTGAAAAACAGAAATGCTTAGGCGAAACGGACTCCGTTTAAATAAAATAATCGTATATTTCCACCAACAAAGAGTTTTTGTATTTTGTAATTACTTCACTTAATATCAACTCTTTCTGTCCAAGATTTTCGCCCGACTATTTATAGGTGGCTGTACAAGTATTCAATTTATTATTGCGAGTTCAACACAGCCCTAAATGTGGCAGCTCCGCTCGCGGTAGAAACCGAGCCTAAGACTTAGAGTATCACGGTATTTGATGGTAACTTTATGAAAGGGCCCAAAGTGTGACTGTAAAACCGACAAGTTGTGGGTTCGATCCCCACTCGAGGAGATTAAATATTTATTAAGATTTATATTTACATTTCTTCACTCTGGAGTCGAGTCAAAAGCGCGGCGTTGAGTTCCGCCATTTATCACGCAACGCCTCCAAAATTCGGCGGAAAGTTGGGAACGGAGTGTCTTAACACTAGGTTCCTTCTGCTTACATTGTGTACAAGATACAGAATGCGTGAAGCTGATTTTCGATTGATTTTAGATTCGATTGATTTGGGCTACTAGGACGAATCTAACGAATTATGTAAATCTGTTCAGCGGTTCTGGAGATATGACGAAATAAAAAATATTACATACATACAAGATACGTGCGGAAAACATAACTCATCTATTGCAGTCTAGTAAAATATAAAATTGAAAAACTTATTTAAAAGAAACCTCACCGGCTACTAAGGTATTGATTAAATAAATTGAATATAAGTAAGTATTCCAAAATAGATATTTAGGATCCTTTTGAATGAGATATTTGTAGAAATAACCTAATAGCCCAAGATCCTAGAGCCCCCAGACCTATGTCGTTTTAGTAAAGCTAAAATTTTGAGGACCGTTGGTCTAAGCTGTAGTTAAAAATTGTCTTACTAATAACGGTTCGTACTTGAATTGTAACTTGACTGTGGGGCCCATCGTAGGTAGCGCCTAATAAAGGTACTTCTCTTTTCCAGAGCATAATTAAGCCCTCGGTCTGTCTGGCTAATAAGGAGTTTTGAAATTGTCAGTAAATAATATAAATAAATAAATCAGTAGTAATAGTAGTTTGCCCCAAATCAAAACAACCTTTAGGACGTTCGGCCCGTTCGGACGTTGAGGCCCACGTAATAAGTCTGGTAAAAAATATACATGTTTATATTTATCTCAAAAACATATTTAAATATGAGCGTTTCCACTTTAAAGTAAGTGTCCATATACCTTAAGTTGGCACTACACTTTTATTTTATATATTTATAACTTTCAAATTAGTAGGTACGCAAATAGTCTTAACATAACTACTTAGACAATTAATTTTCAAGATTTCAGCTTTGATAAAATGACATAGTTCTGGTGGCTCTGAGATCTCAGTCTATAAGTAAGATACGTTGCTAAGCACAACGTGTTTCTTTTTGCTACAGGATATTTTTTTTCTGGCACTTACGTTTATTAAAAGACTTTTTTATACCTCAATTTACAGATGCTGTAAATGTTAGTAGGTATACTTGTACATAAATATGACGCCCTCGCTTCATATTGGCTTTTACAACGATACCGGTTGGGTAGGGGCCGGTGAGGTACTCTGTCCCTGAAAAAATGCAAACAATAAGTGGCTGCCTGTGAGGAAGTCGATGACTGTAAGGGCGCCCCCTAAACCGTCTATTAGTGAAAACCGCATTAATATCTGATGATGATAAATACCTATACTATAATAAGATATTATGCAAAACGAAGTGTTTTAACATTCTACTTACCCTGCCGTGTGCGGGATACAGCGTGAAGCTTATGATCAGATATAACAAAAGACATGAATTAATTGGATATGTTTTTTAACCTTAAAAAAGGTGCTTTTCACTCCAATTAGCATTTTTTTACTTATTATTTCAGTTTTACGCATTACTACAATCACCGGGGTAGGCAGAAAGAACTTGAGTTCATATTCCGTTGTCTTCTTTCCGTCTCCAGCGCTGCATTACGTCGTGCCAAAAACACGATACGAAATCGATTGCCCCGTATAGGAATCGAATACACTACACACACACTATCCCACTACGCCACGAAGGCATCTGCATTCATCTATATGTTTTATAACAATATAAAGTTCATTTATTTACTTTCGTACCTGTAAATAAACATAAAATTAACGGAACACGTTCAGTAGCTATAGTTTAAAAGACAAACAAATAAAAGTCAGAATGCACCAATAAATTAACTTGCAGTGTATCGACGTCGTCGACAAAGAGTAATACCCCTTGTCCGTTGGAAACTTGTTGATTTATTCTTACTTTACATTACAAATTGGGAATTGTTTTACCTCGAATTAGGATATTTCAGTTTCACGCTGCATCCAGCATACATCAGAGTAAACAATTTAGTGCTAAAACACTCTGCTATTCACTTTTCGCCTCATTTTTGCCTTTAATTAGTCTCAATGTATATTACGCAATAGGGTTATCATTGGGTCCCACATATAGTGGGGTCTCCAGAGGGAACCTGACGTTGATATTAGTTTCCCAATTTCCTCCGAATATTTGAGATCGTGTGAAGTAGCGAAACTAAACGTCGCGTTCCGCCTTGTTACCAGACTAAGTGACCTAGAGTATCAAAAGCAAAAAATTGCAAATGTTGTTATAAGTCTTTTAAACTACTAATAAGTGTGGTTTTATTTTTATTTAGTTTCATTAAAGAAAAGTAATTAATTATGCGTTTTTTATTCAGAAACTACCCTTAATAGTAATCCATAACAGTAATAAAAGATATTTGCAATTATTGACTTTCGATACTTCTTCATCCTGGCATTAATTTCGGCTATTGCCAGGGTCTGTCTTCCTGCCTAATCTACTCCACTTTGTACGGTTTCTAGCGTCCTCGGTAGTTAGATCATTGGCTCTCATGTCCTGCATCACGACATCCAACCAGCGCTCTTGGGCATCCGAGAGGTCTCACTCGATACTATACACGTACAGTCGAAATATTCAATTATA
>DWGR01001713.1:0-15298 GCA_018247715.1 Heliconius burneyi | reverse complement strand
AGGTGCGCATAACGCTTTTACATTAACAATTCTCTTATTTCACTGTTCCATATTTTCCTTAATAAAATATTATAACATAAAAAAAGTGGAAATCAAAACTTTGACCTTAAAAAATTGATAATTTATACTCGAACTTGTAATATAAAATAACAAAATAACAAAACAGCTTCACGCTGTATCCCGCACACAGCACGTTAAGCAGAGGGAATATAGTTACGACACTTTTTTTAGGCCGGCCGGGTTTTAAAGGCCGGCAACGCACCTGTAGCTTCTCTGGGGTTGCACGGGGTCGTGGGCGGCGGTGATCACTTACCATCAGGTGACCCGAACGCTCGTTTGCCTTGTCCTTATACCATAAAAAAAAAAAAGTTACGACACTCCGTTTTCCACTTTCCGCCTTTTTTTTGAGGCATTACAAACATGTTAAGCGGTGGAACTCAAAGCCGACTGTGGCACTAAGCTTCGCCACTCAAAAAAGTAAAGAACGAAATGTCTTAACACTTCTCAAGGTTTCATCTCTTGCCCTGCTGTACGTGGAATACAGCATAAAGCAAATAGAAAAAGGAGCGAAATATTTTAATAATAAATTGTTAAAAAAATTAACGTTGAAAAAAAACACTATAAAAACCCATATATTATATATTTCTAACGTATTCGTATAGAGGTTCTACGTAATTGTAATAAGTGATATGTCCTTATAACAATTCACACGAGCTTCCGACCGATAAGGGTCGTTGCCAACAAGCAACTGCCTCCGATTCCACTACTTTTACAGTCTTTTTCACCTACACCCTCTTTTACACAAGTACGCTAACAATATGGTTATATATTCAATTACTGTGAAATAAAATAAAACAAAAGCACGCAAAACCATTTAACCTTAATCAGGTGTAAAATCACAACAGCGATATTTTCGTAAATGACCTGACATTCCTTAATTAATACGATTACCAAACACACGTTACCATACAATACTCATTAATAAATCATAATTAGCTTATCCACGAAATCAACCGCATGCAATAAATGTGATACAAAATAACAAAGTGCAAAAGAAATGATATGTTAGGATAGCTGTGAAAGAAAGGAAAGGGACTTTCAAGTTACTGTCTTAATTACATATCCCATCAAAAACATAAATGTAAAATGTGAGCCAAGTTTAGTAATATGATATATTACTTCAGCCATAAAAGTAGTGAGATGTTAATGTACGCCAAGTTTAATGGTCAATCCTGAAATTTATTTTTAACAATATAAAATATTTTAAAACAACTTTAAATGTCCTTTCTTCTTACAACTTGGGAAACTTTATTTATGTGTTAAAATCTGACTTGGCTAGTTTTCAAATTAATTTACAATAGCACTGTATGAGTTCTAAAAATGAATATTTTTATATTCATTTTTCAAATTTTTTTGCTCCTTTATTTTTAGACGCTCTTAGGATTACGAAGATTACGAAGGCACCGGTATAAATGAATATTTAAATAAAAGCAACATATATAAAATGCATTGTTCTTCTTAAACCTAAAAATCAATTGTCATCAACTTTGATTGCTATTCTTACATTACAGCCACTATAGGTAAATGTTCCTTATAGAAACAATTTATTTAAAATTAAATATGACCCAATTACTTAACTGGATGACAAATTTCACCTTTCTAGGTCATCCGCAACTGGGTTAGAATTAAGGTCTATAAGTCAGTCAATAGATGATAAAATTGACGATTATTGGACGTCATTATATAAATAACCGTTTGAGTTGTGTTAATGAAATTTGCACGTATACAAGTGGCAGGTCTAAATATTTGAGCCACATTTGAGAGGTTTATGTGGAATATTGGAGGTTTATGTTATGAAGGGGTGAAAAGTGGCTTCAAATGGTTCGTGTAAAATAACACACGGTGCGGCTCGCCAGTTCTGTATCACGAAACTTGGCTGGACGCACTTCGTGCGGATTAGACTAATAATCCTCAAAATTTCAGCTTTGCTAAAATGACGCAGGTCTGGCGTTTTTGGGATCTTGGGCTATATAGGTGACTGTATAAGACTCTATAAGAAATCGATTTAAAGGTAATCAATCATCATCTCATACTTAGAATTATTTACTGTTTTCATGATTTACATATGTATATTTTTTACATATTGTCATTGAGTCAGCCTTTATAAGACTTTATAAGCTTTCAGAGATTATTCAAAATAAATACCATTGGTTTTTAAAATTGCTATTGGACTAAAATCACCAGTCAATTGTTTCACTACAGTTCCTGAAAATTATTTTTGAAATTTTAATAAGCTATATATTTTAGTAAACTAAACTATTTTTATCTTAACGTTGATGAATAACGGGGTAGGTTTAAATTACTTTTGACACCAAAGTCCTGTTACTGAGCTATATTGAGGAAAAAAATTACGTGCGCAGACTCAACAATAAGGCTATTTGCCAATTTCCTTCAAGAATACGATTTCATAAAATCACAAAATCCCTACCTACCCAGTCATACCTACTGAACCACTGAAAATCGCTGAATGTACATGGGGAGGGACAACTGGATGAATATTCATAGACCACCGTTGATCCGTCGAACGAAGTCACTCAAAATACTTTGAAATTCATCTTTTTTTAGCTTCTTTCTACCTATCCTGCACTCACCAGAGTAGCTAGAACATAGTGCGAAATTCGTCTTAATGTTATTATACCAAAAGCTTATCTTGAAAAGTTAGATAATACAAGTTACATACTAGTACATATATAGGATACAAAACATGATCCCGATTAATTTACAAATTTTCAATACCGTCAAAACAAAATTTGTTACGGTTATATGCAATGAATTTAACGAAATTCCTCCAGATTTCAACAGAAAGTGAGGATTAAAAGTGTTCTTAACAGAAATGGAATGTCTTAATACTAGGTGCCCATGTTCCCTCTGCCTACCCTGATATGTGAACACCGTGAAGCTATATAAAAACAAGTCATTAATTCTCACGCAAATCGCTAACGAGGGCACAGCAGCACTACAAACTTGCAGATGCGAGTGTTTTGTAATTTTTACAGCACATTTCACGCTCTAATGTCTACTGAACAGGTCTCGTTAAAAGAGCGTGGGCCCGGCGGGAGACCCGCGCATTACCTTGCTATGTTCGGCTGCGTTTATGTCGTGCATATTACTTGTATTTCTGTAATTAAAAAAATCAGGGCCAGTTATAGGGCATGGCGCACAAATGCGATTGTAATCGCAAAAGGTTGTAGGTTTATATATTTAGTATGTCCGCCATTCAATGCACAATGCTTTCAGAATTTGGTGGAAAGTGAGGAACAGGAGTGTCTTAAGGTAGGTGAGGTAGGTAGGTTCCCCTTGCTTACTCGCTATACAGTTCTCACATTGGCACAGTTCTTCCTCAAAGTTTATTATCGTGTAAGCTTATCTAGCGTTATAAATAATAATTATTTATTAGCTAACTTTTCTATACTAGAATATTTAAAACGTTAATAAGAAACCATTTAATTCTATTACATCCATATAAACAATAAACAGTTTGAAACAGATGTGTGTATGTGATTTGTCACACGAAATCTTGAATTTCCACTCAAAACGTATGCAAAAAGCCCAGCAAAGCGAGCGCCGCCTAACAGAGAGATTAATATTCCAGTTATTGTAGTATGTACAGTACAGTACAGGTCTATGCAGTGACGCGTGTCGGGCGAGCGGGGGGAGGTTGTATACACAATGGGGGAAAATGCGAAACTCTCGTGAACAAATATTGAGCTGGAAATCTGAACGCGAAAGTTGACCATAGTTTAATTTTAGTTTAGTTAATAAATATTATATACGTATGTTTAAACTACTTGGTAATTTTGAATAACAACTTTTAATGACTATATCTAACAGTTATTTATTTTGAATTTTATTATTTATATCTTTTATAATAATCTACCTCATCTAATCCATATATCCATTTTAATAATTGTAGAAAAAGTACAAATATTTGATATATTTGGTGTTTCTCTATTTATATTTTTTCGAATATTTAAAACAAATCAATTGCAACCGAAGACATGCACCAAATAAATTAAATACAAGTAAATGCAGTAACCTGAAACACAAAGAAATATATTTTTTACATTACTTGAAGAAAAAAAAGTACTTATATCAAGTACTTGAGTGAACAACCACAAGCCTTTCATTTTCATTACCAAGTTAATTGAGCGGGTCAACTGTGAACCGAACTGGCTTTACCGTTGTGGCCATCACAAAGGCACAAAGCGGCGGAACACAAGCGCCATATAAGACCAGCGATAGTTTAAATTAGATAACATTGTCTGTTGTTGCGCCGCACTTTACCAGGGATGCCTTTATATCGTTCTGTTTGTTTCAGCTAAACGCATTTACCTCAATTTCCTATTTTAAATGCTTTGGATTTTGATATTCCTGAATTTCATTTAATCAGATTTTAATTAAATTAAATGCAGGAATTATTAATTTTTGGCAGAGCCAAATTATATCTCTGACGTTGAGTTCCCCCACTCAACACACAATGCCTTCAGAATGGGATGGAATGCACTTTACTAATAAATGCCTAATGTCCTAACATACGACTCCCTCTGCCTATCCGCTATATGAGGGATACAGCGTGAAGCTAAGAGTGAAAGAGATTCTTTCACTATACTACCTAAATAGTAAAAAAATTCTAGGCACTTGTGTAACCATATTATTATATCTTCTATTATACTCATCTGTATATATCAATTTGAAAAAAAAAAACAGAATAACTGCTTTATTATTAATTGATTGTTAGTTCCCAGATGCCCAGCCTAATATTGCTAATTGTAAATATACCACCGTGATTGAAAAAAATATTTAATATCTTCAAAAAAAGAAATCTCAAATAGTTACATATAAATATAGATAGTCTACGGGTATAAACAATATTGTAGTTAAAAAGTGTACAACTGTACAGGATGTAACATTCGAGTACATTTTTTAACATTTTATGATAGAGTTAGCCTTATGAAATTTTCGTTACAAAAATTATTATCCTTTTGGAGAAAATCACCAGTAGTTTTTGCCAGGCATTGAAAATTTTGATAAAGTTTAGCTAATTTAAAAAAATCGCTGATTAGGAAGGGGATGGAATGGATAGGTACTGAGCTATAGAGAGACCCGTCGTAGCGCAGCGGCACAGAGTGTATTGAATAATAGTCTGGTTGTGGGTTCGATCCTGCTTCGGTTCGAGCACTCGAGGAAAAGTTTATATATTTAGTAAGTTTATATATAAATTCATAGGCCGTCGTGGCACAGCGGCACAAGGATGTGACTGTAGCGCGACAGTTGTGAGTTCGATCCCCACTCGAGGAAGTGAAATATTTACTTACATTTATATTTTCATTTCTTCGTTCTAGTGTCGAGGCAAAGACCGGCATCGAGTTCCGCCACTCAAAACGAAATGCCTACAGAATTCGAGTTTTCAACACAAGGTCTGCCTACCCTGCTGTGTGCGTGATACAGCATGAAGCTGATTAATTATTATGTGCGACTTTACATAATATGAATATTTTCTACATATTATATATAAAATAAGTAGAAATGAAAGCGTAAATGTTTTGCTGTGAGATTAGACCGACATGTTATACGTAATGGGTCGTTATTGTAGCCTCAAGCGTGAATTACTTCTACAGTTACATTGTTAGCCTTATTTATAACGACAGAGCGTGTGTAAATCTGTCCAAGTTTATTTACTGTATAGAGCATATATTACAGCTCATTATATTTATTTCCAAAAATCAGCTTCACGCTGTACCTCGCACACAGCAGGGTAGGCAGAGGGTACCTAGCGATAAGACACTCCGTCCTATCCTATCCTATCTGCTAAATTTTAAAGGCATTTCGTGTTGAGTGGCAGAAATAAACGACGCGCTTAGTTTCGACACCTTATCTTTGTCTCCTCTACGAGGAGTTTGTCTCTGCTACGATTATATGGTGCATATAGTCGTAGCGCTGTGTACTCACGCTGTAGCATGAAGATAAAAAAAGAAAAAATACAAATCTCCTGTTAAACTCATTATATTATTATTTTGCATAATTTTTTTACACTTAACATTTTAACTTATCACTTTATATGTAAAATTTCGAATCACCTGTTTCTAAAGGTCTGCATACTCGTGTAATTATTCTGACATACGCCATGGCGCACTTTTGTGAATACAGCAATTATTTTTCGTTTCCAGTCTTACTATCAATTTAACATCACATTATCTTTTACGATGATATTGATCTATTTTTTGACATGTTTGAATCAAGATATTATAGCTGGTGACTTAGAAAAAATACATATTATAATTAAAGTAAGAACAAATTTAATTTATAACTAAATATTGTATAATTATAAATACAAGCCATGTTATACAATTAAAGTATTTTAAATATTACAACCTAATCGGTTGAACCGATATGAATAGCTAAATGAGCTTTTCAATTTTCATTGTGGATAAAGTAAAATTATTTCTGCTCTCCGCTCAATACGAGACGTTGAAATTAATTTCAACTTCCGCGATTTGAACCCACAACCATCGTCAAGTCAGACGATGTCGCACTGCACCTCGATAGCGTTGGCAATAGTTAAAAATATGTTACCTAACAAAAAGCAAAATATATATATATATTTTCTATAGCAATTGCCTAATCATAACACCATTATTTTTTACTTTAGTCACTTTTACTATAATTTTGTGTACAGTAAGCTCAAAGGAACACCAAAGTATTGCTACAATGTCGCGAGGCACGATCGATGGAAGTTCAGCTGTAAGCTCCACAGCCTGCAAAACCTGCAAATATTTCGCGCTCCGAGTAATTGGAGCATCAATATTAGCTGTTGTAAATATTTTGCATATTTCACGTCTTAACAGAGTTCTGCTGGTACTGAAAATGGACAAACTTTTCAAGTAATTTCAAAATGTTGTTTCGAAATATTGCGGGACCAAAACACACCATTCTATAATTTACTAAGAACATGTATATATGTAAAATATCGCGCAATTGTCGGGATCAAACAGACGATTCCGATTCGGGGGAATGAATTATTATTTATTAATATTGTAACTTCTTCACTGTGGTGCATTGGTACCTTTGCCTTGGCAAAACGCAGTGTTGAGCTCTGCCACTATGCTTCTAAAATTGGGCGGAAAGTCGAAAACAAAATGTCTTAGTATAAGGTTCGTTCTCATGGTTCGTTGCCCACCCAGGATTGATATGAAAAATTTATTAAATTATCGGCCGTCGTGGCACAGCGGCACAAGGGTCTGACTGTAACGTGACGGTTGTGAGTTCGATCCCCACTCGAGGAAAAGTAATATTTATTACTAGTGTCGAGGCAAGGACCGGCGTTGAGATCTGCCACTGAAAACGCAATGCCTTTAGAAAGTGGAGTGTCTTAACACTAGGTTCCCTTTGCTCCTACACTGCTGTGTGCGGGATACAGCGTGAAGCCTTATCGTTTCAATCGATGGTTACATATGTATATAATGAAATTGATGTATTTTGGTTTTGTACTCCAAAAATAGCTATATTTATCAGTTTTAAAAGTTACGTATCCTGTGTACCATGTAATAGATACGGAACCCTCTGTGGGTGATATTTTCTTATGTTTTGTTAATTAGAATTCAAGAAAAGTCTGTATTTCAAATTTAATTAAATTTGTGCCGATTAAAATATTTTTTTATTATTATTACATATTTTTTTTTATAATTACATTTACAATATTTTTTTACTTTCAACCTCTATTTCATCCCTATAAGGCTAAAATTGTTCAAAATTCCTTCTTAGTGGGTGTCTACATTACAAAAATAAACACTTGTCCAAATTTCACGTTTCTACCATCAGCGTACCTCAGTCAGGAAACATCTCCTTTTATATACTCGTATATAGATTAAATAGCATATAATACATTTTATAATATTCTTTCGTCACTATCTAAGACGACAGTAATACCAATATAGTAAGTAATAAACAACGAGCGCAAACGATACTGGGGAAACTGCAACTTATATTACACTGCGGAATAAAATTTAAATTGCTTAGAGAAACAAATTGCTTTTTATAAACTCTAACTTATTGCTTTTGAGTTGCAAAACATTAGTTTGAAAAATATGAAAAATCTTAATTGATTTCGTATTGAAATGATCATTATGATGAATAATATTTGATTTTTCAAAATTTTACCTCTGAAAAGGTCCCACTTTCATATTAATCCTCAAAATTTCAGCACTGCTAAAACGACATAGGTCTGGGAGACTTGGGATCATAAGCTATAATGACGAGGGCAGTTTTCTTTGAAATTTGTCTTTGAAATCGGACAATACTACGGGCAGGTTCATAAGAAGAAAACATTTTCGTATTAATGCTATCATTTCTTTTTATATCTTTTCATTTTAAATTAATGCTAAATACGAATGAAAAAAACAATGTTTCTTTTGTACCTTCTAAAAATATTTAATTATATTACTCTTAAAATATATTTTGTTGTTTAAAATAACCAAAAGTCCAAATTGTTTAATATAATTAAAAGTAAGTAGATTGTCTAAACTAATTGATTTATAGACCAATAATAAAAACTAACTTGTAGCGTTATTTTTAGTGCCTTTTTAGAATGGAACGTCCGTGACTTAAATGCAACGGTTGTGAGTTCGATTCTCACTGTGAGAAATGTTTTTTTTCTATCACTCTGATGATATGACAAAGCGTGGCGCTTAGTTGCGCTACTCAACACACAATGTCTCGAAAATTGAATGGAAGGCGGTAAACGGAGCACATCTTACTACCTCTCCTCTCTTCCTATCCTGCTATTTGCGGGACACAATAAAAACCTACTAATATTGTATTAGCATGAAATGTAAAAAAAAACATATTGCAGGACAATTCAATAATATTTCCAATATATACGCGTAGAGCTTCCAAAATATTTAAATAGTATTAAATATTTGTGTAAAATATTTGAATATTTTACAAAAAATAAGCATAGATTTAAGATTACAATTTGTCTGCCATTTTATTGTTCACGTGTGAGACTATTTAACTTAGATTATCGGATTTGTTTCCCATAACACCACAAATGATACAGGCACTGTGCTTAGAAACTTTTTATCAATATTAAATGTTAATAATATTAAATATATATTTTTTTATTTATATTAATTAAAAGACTTGTACAAGTACCTCAGCAAACGGTATAAAAAAAGAATCCTTAAAATTCGTAAGTATCTTAAGCATCTCGAGATAACCTATCGACGAATTACAAATTTTTACCTAAAAACTTCTCTATGTCCACGTAGCGTTTTTCCATCGTTTCGCCACCACGAGAGTTTTATTATGGAAATTAAGCACTTCCAGCTTTTATATTACACAGCCATTCCACGTTCGTTGGACGCCACTGTACCCAAAGTAAAGGCGAAGAATAAATGTTATTTCGCCCTGGAGTTCTGAGGTCAGTGGGGAATCACACTCCAACATCTAACATAGTGACATAAGGTGCCTTTTATGTTAGCTATGAAATAAACAATAATCTATATCTGTATTTATAATAAATGTGTAAAAAAGTCGTTTATGTACATTGAAAATATTTAAAAAAAATAGCCAGGGTGTTAAAGGATAATTAACGGAATCCATTTCAAGCCTTTATGGTTTTTTTATCTATTTGTCTGTTTATATGAAACGTATGACGTAAAAAGTACGCAACACATTTAAGCAACTTTTATGCAAATAAAATTGCAAGTAACTCAAAGTAGGTGTTGTTTTTATTTCATTTTATTTAATTCTCTATCAAAAGATATAATAAGTATTTAACGTTTTCAAGATGTTTATATTCGAGAAAGAATGCGTGTTAAGCTTGTCTAATATAAATCTCAAAAAATAACAACAAAAATGGAAACACAAAATAAATATAATAATATGAAAGCTTAAAAAAATGTAGGAAAGAAAGAATATTGAAGGTTACTTTAAGCATATCTTATGTTTAATTTCAGCGTCAATATCAATCACATCTCATATGCCAATAAACACGAAAAGGAAATTGAATTGAGGGGCGCATGATATATTCAAATTTCATGAAATGCCAATACTTTGCTTTTCTTTGAAAAAAATTGAACATGTAAAATATTAAAGATGTCGATTATATTAAGGTTAACAATTGTTTTATTAAATATTTTTTCTCAATAATTGAAAATGATTGCTTACTTATTTCTTGATTGCATTGAGTTAGAATTTTTTTGTGCCCCTAGGGACCAGATTTGAATATTTGATATTAATTTCAGCTTGACACCACTACGCGATCTAAAGATAAATAATAATAATAAACCCGCAGGGCAGCTTGTGGCGAGCTGTTGGGGAGTGGCGACCCCACGAACCTGAGTCCTCCGGAGGGAAATTATAATCCATCCCCCGCATCTGGCTTGCCTTTACTGGCCGGCAGAGTGGAGCGCAAGAGCTATACGAGGGTGGTCCGATAAGTACTTAGCTTCACCGCTCGATGGCGTCACTATCTCAAGAAGAGTTTACTATCGTGTAGAACCTTCTTGTAGACGCCTAATCTCAAAATTTCAGTTGAATCAAATTTGTGGTTTTGTTTTGACTGCAACTTCTTTTTGTTTTTAAACAACTTTTTGTTTTGAAAAAGTCACTCTCTGGGCAGAAATTTGAGTCGAATGAGGAAGTAATCGCCGCCACGGAGTCATATTTTTCAGACCTCGAGAAAACTTACTTTTCAGACAGGTTAAAAAAGTTAGAGTACGGCTGGGTCAAGTGTGTTTACCTTAAAGGAGACTATGTTAAGAAATAAATCGCCACTTCTCCAAAATTTTCGCTTTTCATTTGTAGGCTAACTACTTATCGGACCTCCCTCGTATGCTCGAAAGGGTGGAAGTGCCCAATCTGCGTAATAGCGTGGAAACCCGCTCACGAGCTCCTTGTGATAGTAAAACCGGTGCACATCTCTCTACACCCTTAGCCGACCACGCCGATGTTGCGCCCGAGGCACTATGCCGCTTTGTAGGGGGGGAGGGATCATCTAGTGGGAGGCGAGTCACCGTCCGCCAATCAGTCAATTTGAGACTATTGTAGTTCCTATGTATTAATTGGAGACCATCTCTGCGCAATTACCAGTGGTCACACGGAGATAAATAACTGTGTCCCCACGCACGCTTTCCAAAGGATTCTGGGTTCCTTTGAACCCCTGAATTATGAAGAGAAACATAATAATAATTATTATTTATTTTGGATTTGCATCCATATACATTTGTTAGTAACATTTTAAGCTTAAGAACTATTGTTAATACGTAAGACCAATTAAGTCGTGTGCAGTTTGATCCACCGGTACAGTAACGGTGAATCCCACCGCTCAACAAGAACGTTCAGCATTCTGCTGGAGGAACCTCGGAGGCGAGCTAACTAAATGCTGTTGACAGACGGACAGATGGACAACACATTTTTTATAGAAACGTCCTTCGTCTACTTCTACGCTACTGTAATAAAATATTTATTTCTTTGTAACTCACTATAGCAGTAAATTATAAGGCGATGGTAAACTTTGGATCGTAGTAATTCTCATTTCATGTACATTTCGCGTGTCTCTAATTAAACTGATTGATGTACCTGAACTGAGGTAATCCTCATGAATATTGAGGAGCGAGGACGCGTCACTCTATTAGACAAGCCAAATAACGTCGCAGAAATTGCTTTATTTGGTTTCACGTATTTCTTAATAAATTTGTAAATTATTTATTTTCTTAATTATGCTACATATTAAAATTAATTAAGGAAAATTATTTTTTTTAAATGCTTAATCCTAAACATTCAAGATTATTTATGTGTACATTTACTTTTGTGCTTATATAGATTATTGATTCGATTGCCACACGACGGGGGGATTTAAATTTTAAATTGAGGCATTTACTCAAATGTTTTGCTACCCATTAAACAATTATCTATTTAAATTGAAAGTGATGTTCTTAACTACAAGTAAGTGTTGTGTTTGTGTTGTGTTTTGACTAAAAAAAATTTTACGATAGCTAGGATTAATTTTCTTAACAGTTGCAAATAAAAAAAACCGTATAATTAAAGGAGGCAAGCGTCAAAAAATGATATTAAAAGTTTGTATTGACGCAACTATAAAAGAATATCATTAAGAAAATCGTTTTTCCGGCCAGTGTATGATTTCATAATTTTCATTTCAGATTAATTGAAACTGACGCCGTCATTTATTTAAATGTCAAATTAATTTATATTTTGCAGACTACGACTTCCATTCACAGATTCATAACAAAACAAAGAAAAATAAAATCAATCTTTTAATTCATTTGATTGAATAAAGTAAATATTCAATTGTACTTTATCAATTTCAATAAATTAATGTGTAAGTAAAAAATATAATTCAAGTTTTTTATTAAAATATATATTCTATTTCGATACAGCGTGAAGCTGAACTAGTACATTTAGTTAATAATAGTAATTGCAGCCGCCATAGCGCAGTGGCCTAAGTGTAAACGTGACGGTTATGGGTACGATTCTAGCTGGGAGATGAATTATTATATACTAATATTTTAATTTTTCGCTCTAGTAACAAGGCAAAGCGTAGCGCTGAGTTCCGCAAGTCAAAACGAAATACTTCGAAAATTCAGCGAAAAGTGGAGAAAAGAGTGACAGAGTGTCTTAATACTAGGTTTTCTCTACCCTGCTTTATGCTGTGTAGCTTGAAGTTTAAATAATAATAAAATTCACAGTTAAATAATTTGTTATTATATAACAGACCAATGACGGAGGAACGTGCTGAGTTAGACCTCACTCAACAGCAGTAATCCATTCAATTAGCTCTATACCAGGGATTTACTGCATTAAACGTTAAGTAATGATAGTTTGAGTCTCATCTAATTTAACGATAATCTTGTTTGCTTCAAGTGGAATTTTACTACACTGTTTCTCGTTAATTAGAAATAAACAATTATTTGGCGTTGAGTTCCACCTGTCAATACTATAAAAACCCGGTGGAGATGATGGGCAACGTTTAAACACTAGGTTCCCTCTACCTTCCCATACGTGGGACTCAGTAACAGCTAACAAGAATAAGCAACAACTGAAACATAAGATATCGCCTCAAAAACAAACGGCAATAGATAATGATTTTAAATAAAAACCTTATTTAAGACTCTTCACTCGGCATTATGATTTATTTGTTGTATAGTTATGCCACTGGAAATAGGATGGAAAGAGAACGGAGTATATCTATTCGTATATGACATATAAGAGCTGGATAAATAAATTGATAATAATTCATGTTTTTAAATATTTTTATCGTAAAATTAATGTCTCAAAATCATTCGTTTAAGGTCGTCATGGCGCAGTGGCACAGGCGTGTGACTGTAATCGCGACGGTTTTCGGTGCTATATTATCTCAAGAAAATAAACTATTATATAACAATATTTTCATTTGTTCGCTCTGGTAACAAGCGCGAATTTGGTCTTTTCCACTCAATACGCAGTACCCGTCTTATTAATAGGTTCCTTCTGCCTACCCTGTTGCATGCGGGATACAGCGTGAGGCGTGAAGGAAGGCTCAAGTATACCAAACATGCGTACATACATAATATCTTATTTATCTGCAATCCATTTCAAAATACACTGTATTACTCAACCATTTTCCATTCTAGAGCAGGCTTTACGTGTCAGACGCATTAACGTCAGGGCGACAAATATCTGGACGCGGCCGTCAGTTGATATATTGCCAAGTGGAAATTTAACACGCGCACTCTCCTACTGCAGATAGAGCAAATGCTTTATAGATGGTCTCAAAAATTCATTTAAGGCTGCAACGACATGCAATATGAGTTATTTTCATAGTTTCTTTATTTGTTTTAGGTACTATTATATATAAGCCAGTCGGTTAATTAAAGCCAGTCGTTGAACAGGAACTCAAAGGCGCTCTTTGCTTCGACACCAGGGTGAAGATAGGAATAAAAAATTAAATAAATATTTCATGTCCTCAGGTCAGAGTCGACCCTACAACCTGTCGCGTTAACAGTTACTCTTTGGGCACATGCGCCATGACTGGCCACTAAAATAAATTATTAATAAATTTAAAATAAGTTCAGTGTAAATAAATAAGCTTTTCAGTCGTGCGTAGAAATTATCGAATAGTTACTATGAATGTGGTGCGGTAGTTGTAAGTTTTAACGACGGAACTTAATACAACTCCTCTCGTAAAGTAGTTAAAAAGTACTTTAACTCACATTTTTTCCATTTCTTTTATGCCAAAGGTGTTACTTATTTTTATAAAAAAAGGCTTTAAAATATGAATGAATATGTGTACTTTTTTATTTGCTTCATGGTATATCCCGCTTGTAGCAGGATAGACAGAGGGAAGTCTAGTGCCAGCATACTCCAATCTCCGCTCGACACCTATGTAAAGAAATGACAAAATTTCATTTTCTCGAGTGGTATTGGAACAATTGCGCCCCTGCACCACGATTGACCTCAAGTTATAGTCTATGGATATAAAATATAAATACAAAATTTTAAAATTCAATATTAAGGTTTTCGATATTAAGAGCCCTATTATATTGCTACGTTCCATTAAGTTAAATACGTCTGTTGTTTATTTTAGCTTAAAATAATGTTTGTAATAACAATATTATTTTTATATTTCGTTCAAAGAATCTCTTTTGTGCTGAAAATTGCTATTTATTTTTGTAAAGGTATTAAAACTAGACTGTATAGTTAGTTATATTGAAGCCAGTCGTCGCGATGGCGTGCAATTGTGTGACTTTGTAGATGAATAGAAAATAGTTGTATTTAAAAAGTGCGATTGTACCTAAGAGCCTGCCATGCTACATAAGAAATACATATAAATACAATTTAAATGGATATTAACAAAGGTTCTGGTATTTGAAAGAAATAAAGAGAGGATGGAATGCAATGTCAGTGTGAATGATAAGACATTAGAACAAGTGAGTGAAGTGGTATACTTGGGAAGTGTGTTCAGCAGAGATAAAAGATACGAGATGGATGCTGAAAGGCGTATTGCTGCCGGTAACTGGGTTAACGGAGCCTTAGCTGCATTGATGAGACAGCGAAACATCAGGACAGCATCACGTTTGGGTTTTTTTTTTTTTTTATGGTATAAGGACAAGGCAAACGAGCGTTCCGGTCACCTGATGGTAAGTGATCACCGCCGCCCACGACCCCGTGCAACCCCAGAGGAGCTACAGGCGCGTTGCCAGCCTTTAAGGGGGGGATAGACGGCCTTTTTGAAGGTACC